>JACFYI010003127.1:219688-233257 GCA_014898755.1 Handroanthus guayacan | reverse complement strand
AGCCTTCTGAGTGCATTTACTCCTGCATTACAGATTTACATGGTTGCAGTAGTGTCTAAAACAAGAAGCGTAAGCTTACAGTTTTTTCATTTTTTGCAGAAATTTCAGGCTTACTTGCGTGTTGCTGCAGTGACAGGTGAAGTTTTCTGCTTTGGGTCTTTCTATAGACTTTCTTTAGCTGGATGAAATAAAATAGTTCTTTCTTGCTCTTCGTTTCATAACAACTACTTTGCAACATGCCATTTAAGATTGTCTCTTATTTTTACTGGATGTTTCAATTGTGCTTATGTGCTGCAGTCCCTGCTAAGTTAGTGGAAATTTACCTTGATCTAAGGAGGTTAGCTGAAGAACATGTCAGGGTAAGAGACTATTTGCGTGTTCTGCCATTAGCTTTGCAAATTCGAATCTTTTAACTACTTTGGTTCGGTTGATTCATCTTTGGAACGCTTTTGACATTTTGGTTCTACATTGTAGGGTTTTACTGAACCTACATCAGATAAACTTCTTCCTGATTTGCACCCTTTGGAGCAGCATGTTTTTACCCTTGTTCTAGATCTAAATGAGACATTGATATATTCTGATTGGAAGGTATCCCTCATTCACTTGCCCTTCTGTTTTCCTTTTCTTGTTTTTTCAGTGTAATTGATTTTATGGCTGCGGCTGTCATTTGGATGCATAGTATGTTTACTTATTATATTCATCCTTAGGTGTAGATTCCAAAATTTCGTTTATCATTTAGACCCTGGCTTTATATGAGTCCTGGTGGCTTTGTTTTTTTCTTCATTTTTTCTCATTATGCAGTTTAGTTGGGATAAATTTATTGTATCTAACCTCCTCCTCTTTTTTCTGTTCTGGTTTTTCCTTTTAAAGCGTGAGCGAGGGTGGAGAACATTCAAGAGACCTGGTGTAGATGCTTTTCTGGAGCATTTGGCTCAATTTTATGAAATTGTAGTGTATTCTGACCAATTGAGTATGGTGAGATTTTTCACCTTTCCAAAAAAAAGAAAAAAAAAGACAATTTTCCCCCTACTTTATTTACTAGTTTCTTTTTGGTTCTGGCACTTCTTAACATGTGTTTCCTGGAAATTACAGTATGTTGATCCTGTCATCGAAAGATTGGATACAAAACACTGTATCCGTTATAGGCTTTCACGGGGTGCAACAAGATATGTTGATGGCAAGCACTATAGGGTATGTCTATTCACTTCTTTTTAGATTTTGTGGAATATTATGTACACTTATTACTGCTTGAAATTGTCAAAGTATCTTCAGTTAGAAGTAAAATTAAAGGGAAACAGAGACATGGTAAGAATAAACATTTCTATCGAAATTTGTCTATATTGTGCCCATTGATTGTTTGAACTATTACATTGATGCTTGATCCTTTGATATCATTGGATTGTACTGGCAAATGATCCACTGTGAGGTGTAGGCCAAATGATAAATGCAATTTGAAATGAATGTTAATCCTCTGTGTTACTCAGGAAGAAAAATTGAATATTCTGGCATTTTTAAAAACTTCCTTTTATTTACAAAAAATTTTGAGATCTTGACCATTTACCTCTGATGGTCTATTGAGCGAAATTCCTAGATAGCTACACTGAAAGGCTCTTGCTTCAAGGAGAAACCATGTTTAAGATGCTTAATGATTTACTATCTCTCCATTGCGGTGGAGCTATTGGGCAGACATTTAATAGCCAGATCATTTTACTGTGATTTGCCGGGCATGAATAGCTGTGCAGATACGATCCCAGAGATCCATAATCTCTCTACCACAAATGTACTTAGAACCCCCTTCAATTCACAGACCAGATGTCCAAAATTTGATGCTTTTTTCCGCTGAAAATATCAGTTGCATGATTATGAGATATCACTGAGTAACTTTTGGCTTTTTTTATTAGGCATATTGCTAAAGAAGCAAGGAACATAGAATCACAATGTGAGTTACATTTTTGTAGTCTGACTCTGCCATTGATACACATATAAGAATACTTTCTGGATGGATTGCTGTTGAAGTCGCAGGACCGCTGTCTTTGGTTTGTGATGGCGATTTAACATGATGGGGGCATTGCATGCAGTCTTTATTTTGTGCTTACAGTGAGGATTGAGTGACAAAATTCATTTCTCACTTGTCACAAGATCTATCAAGGACTTGCAAGCTTGCATGATTTGCCTTCTTTATTATACTGCTTTGAGTTGCCCTCCTGGCACCTATTATTTCACAGGATAAGCATTTTCGTAATGTAATCTTTCTGCAGGACCTCTTAAAGCTGAATAGGGATCCTGCGAAGGTTATATACATTAGTGGTCATGCTCTGGAAAGTAGTCTTCAGCCTGAGAACTGCATTCCTATAAAACCATGGCAAGGTGAAGCAGATGACCCAGCACTTCTAGATCTCATTCCATTTCTTGAATGTAAGAATTAGAATTGTTCTTAAATTTGGGTATGCCGATCTGCTTGCTGACATATTTCTAACCGTTTTCTGTCTAATTATGCTGTTAACCATGGTTGAGTGCAGATGTTGCTAAGCACAGACCAGCTGATATTCGGACTGTTATAGCTTCATATCAAGGACGTGATATTGCCAAAGAGTTCATTGAACGATCCAAAGAGCATCAAAGGTCAGATTTCTTCTGATTATTTATTTATGATGTAATATGACAAGTAGAGACTGTGGGTTTGTACAATTCTCTCACTGCTCCATGCTTGCTTGTTTCAATTACATGTATTGTCTCAGGTCTTTTTCTTGGGCCTTTTTTTCTTTTTTGGGGGGTAGGATGGGGGGATTGGTTTGTTTACAAAGGATAACATATTCATTTTTGTGACTCCTTCATCATATGAATTACTTTGTGGTTTCTCTTTTACCGTCCCAATTACGATGTTTCCAGCTAGAGTTAGATTGATTGCCATAACGTATCATGCAGCTTTTATATTCTGGTGATCCTAATTAACTTTACTCGCTGGTGGTTTCTGTTGATGCGAGCCCTTATTTCAACTGTTTCCCTTGCAAAATTGTTTGTATATGAGTTGAATTTTGGGAAATATGTTCAAGTTATTTCACCTTTGTGGGTCTTTCAACATTGGTTGAAATGCTTAGAGAAACTTCTAACATGTCGGCATCTATGCTGCAGGCGGATGCAAGAACAAAAGCAGCAGGGTCGTTTTTGGAGACGATAGATGGACATAAGGACCTGACTTATTGTTAGGAATGTAACTACTCGATTCTAAAGGCACAATCATTGCATGAGGTCGTCATCTTTGATGAACAAACCCATTCCTCTAATCCAATTTCTTCCATTAGAGTTAAAATGATCTGTGTAGCATTTTCCAGCATTATGTCTCCTGCATGTTGTTTTCGGATTTGACCTTTTTCTCCCGCTAGCTGCAGCTTTCTGGGAAAGAATTTTGAGGGCGTAGCTAACTCGTGCTTCCTTTTTCCTTGAAATTGAGTTTTGAAGCTCTTGGTGCTGTGTTTTTCTTTGAATAATTCTTTTTGATCTCAAACTTGTTGGTTACCTGTCTCTTGATTAGTCTTATTATTACTGTCTCGTGGGCGTTACGCTTCAAAAATTACCCCCAAACAAGATGAAGGTTTGGTGATTGCAGAGATTCTGGAGGCAGTATGGATGATATGCTCAATGCTCGCTCGCTGTCTCTCCTTTTTGATATGTTGAGAGGGAACAATTTCATTCAATTAATGTCTACATATCAATACATTCAAAAATCACATATGAAAATTTTTCCGAAGCTCTCTTGCGATAAATAATTTCCTCTTAAATTATCATCTGAGAGAGAAAAATGTGGGGGTCATTGGTGGGAATTGAATATATAACTAGGAGGGTGTGAGGCTTTCATATTACCACTAAAATTGGGTTATTAGGCAATTACCCCATTAATGACATGGAAGCTTTGTTAACGGTAAGCCTTGAGTTGGCCTGGGAAGTATCATTTGATATTAGGTGGGGTGCCAAATGCAAGATGACGTTTATTAAATTCAGAATAATCAAACAATTTGTCCCTGCCTCTATATAAACATATCCACTTTGATTAAAAGTTCTTACTCTCATTGTCAACATATTTTACTAATTCATTCACATGTTCAGCACAATAGACATGAGTGAATTAGAGTACGGGTAATATTTTGAGAGTTAGGTAATATTAATGCAAAAACCAAAAAAGAGACATTTGCCACTTTTGGCGGATTAGGGGGATGAGATACATTAAAAGTTGATGGATCTTTGTATTTTATTTATTAAAAAAAAAAAAAAGATTCACCGTATATGCTGGGATATCCATCGAAAATCGATGTATTATGCCAAAAATATGCCGAAGTGGTGGATCTCATTATTTTATGAAAAAAAAAAAAAAATGTATTCGCCATAGATGGCAGGAGATCCATCTTTTGATGGATCTAACCCGCTTGGTATTTTATGGGAAAAAAAGAAAAAAATAGATTTGCCACATGTGGGAGATTGATGGATCTCACCCGCGAGGTCTCCCAAGTTTTGAAGTATCGAGGGTCCACTAATATGAGAAAATTTTGTTTTTAATTTATTTTCATTTCCTTGTGAATTTTTGACAAAAGAACTAATGGAGAACTTCGGCCATGTTTATTACAATGGGCTTTTTATGACGCACCTAACATTGGTCGAAGTGCAAAAGATATTAATGTTTTGATCATCAAAGTCAAAGCTTAATATTAATTGGTGGCTTTGTTTGCTGTACTTTATACCGTCCACACTAGGACCATTGTTAGGAATGACAACTTGAGAACCATTTGTCATCTACATATTTCTAAGAACGATAACTTGAGAGCCATTGTTCATCTATGTGTTGTTAGGGATGATGACTTAAGAACTAGTACAACCTGTATATTGTTATCTACAAAATAGAAATCATTATTTTAGTTTCGTTGTAATTGTTATGGATTATGGTAAAACAACCCCAATGACAATTATTGAAAACATTCATTAATAGAAATATTCAACGACAAAGATTCATTAACATAACCGGAGGGAAAAAAAAAAAGAATCCCTCGTAGTTCAACAAAAATATTCAATAACATAATAGAAAATAACCCTATCGCCTAAAGACGTGGCCTCCTACCATCCCTAGCCCTCCTATCATCAGGTTCATTCTTCTAATACACCTCACCACACAAATATAGGACCTGCACACCAGTCAACAACCACCCAAAACTCATTTAGACCAAAATCGTCCTCTTGGTTCTTCAAGAATAAGGATGGTAGAATATTTGCAATGGAATGACTGACCCATTGGAGTTAAGATGCTGTGTGAAAGTGGTGGTGGCAAAGAAAAGGAAAAACGTAAGTGGAGCGGAAATTTAAAAGTTCTTGTCTGAAAAAGATGGCATATTTCTCATGAACAATTCATAATATAAACAAATCTATGCAACCGTAGGATTCTTATGTAACTCGACTTGAATTTTAAAGGAGGATATAACTTTACCGAAAAGTTTTCGTTTGATGAAGAGGTGGAAAATATTGTCTTTGCAGACAATCCTTAAACTCTTCAAGTATTCTATTCCCATTGATTTATCTCTTTTTCAAGTCTCCTCCAAGAATCCTCCAAAAATTCTCCCAAGAACTGTTCAAGAAAATTCAAGAATGCTAATAGATAGATTCTTGAATTTTCAAGAAACCTTCAAGGAATCGAGAAATCTTTTCTTGATTTTCAATCGAAATAAAGAACTCATTTCTTGATTCTTCAGTCCTTCAAGAACTCTTTCTTGATTCTTTAGTCTTCAAGAATTTATTCTTGAGTTTTCATTCTTCAAGTAACTCCATAGAGCTCTGCAATAGAAATCAAGAACTCCTTTCTTGATTCTTCAAGATTTAAAGACCTTAACTGCAGTCATGGAGGAAGATCTCACACGCTCAAGGGGATCCAAGCATTTCCTCTTTAAGGTTGATCTACACACCCAAGCCCTCACAAGTTTGATTTTACGCAAGACTTGAACTCTAATATGCATAGAATTGAATTTTAGGAGGAGAAGATCAGTAGGGAGGATTTTGTGTTTGGTTAAAAAAAATAAAAAATAAAAAATAAAAAAGGAGAAACCCAATGTTGCCATCACTCCAAATTGGATGCCTATTATGCCCTATATATAAGGGGGTTTTCTTAACAAGCTACGGGGATTTATAATACGATTAAAAGTTTGAGGCCTTTACAACTTCTCTAAGTTGGTTAAAACACAATTCAAACCATATTTCCAATATCCCATTCTCTAACGGCATGATTGGTATGCATGAATGGAATTAGATAAAAATAGAATGATTTTAGGAATGGAATAAATATGGGAAAGGAATTATGTAACTATTACTTTCCTACAATTGGTATGCACAAGGAATAAGAAATGAATGATATTATCATTTCTTACTTTTTTTCAATCTCATGATTGTTAATGAGCAGTAATTGACAAAAGTGGAATGAAAACACTTTAAATAACCAAATTACCCTTTATTTAGTAGATATTTTAAATAAAATTATTAGTACATTAATAATACATTTGTTAATTAATAAATACTTTTAAATAATTTAATATTTTAAATAAATAATGTTATCAAATAAATAAATATTACTTTTTAAATAAATAGATATTTTTAAATAAATAATAATTTTTAAATAAATAGATATATTTTAAATAAATAAATAACATTTAAATAAATAAATATTTTTTAAATAAATAATTTTTCACGTAAATAAATAATTTTAAATAAATGAATATTTTATAACTAAATATTTTTTTAAATAAATAATATTTTATATAAATAATTTTTTTGAATAAATAATATTTTTAAATAAAATAAATAATTTCTAAGTAAATAATTATTTTTAATAAATAAGTAAATATTTTTAAATAAATATGATCTGAAGCTTTATGAAAATTCTAGGCTCGTTTATTTTTATAAAGGGTAATTTAGTAATTAATAAATTATAACATATTCCTAATCTATTGGGAATAGCTAATACCATGGGTATGATAAGGAATGGCTAATCCCATACTTTTGGAAATAGGTATTTCTGTAGAAATGAGAATTCCATTCCTTAAGTCATACCAATCAAGCGTTTGAGAATGAACTTGGAAATGCCCATTCCACTTCTGCCTCATTCCTATATATCAATCATGCCGTAAGTTCAGTACACTTGACCTTTTTTAATCCTTTCATAATAACTTTTCATCCCTAAAAATTTATCTCTCTACAAATCAAATTTTTTTCTCAATTCTCACTATCCTACTAATATAGTTATAGTTTCACTTCAATTTAAACATATAGTTCTACTTTAATCTAAAAAGAATATTAAACATAATAACTAATTAACATTAAAGATATTAATGAGTGATAATTAACAATCAACGTGGTATTAATAAATCATTAATATTAAACATTAATTAATTAAAATAAAACTTAGTAATTAATTATAATCATCAAACCAAAAAATTTAAAGGAAAAAAAAAATAACTTAGAACCTATCATTGTGCTCGGCAACCACCGTGGAGCTTCTGTCATTGTGCTTGGCAGCCACCGTGGAGCTTCTATCATTGTGCTCGGCAGCCACCGCCGAGACCGCTGTTTCCCGGCCGCCATGGCCGACGGATCATAATATTCCCTTTTTTTCCTCGTTCTTTTTTTTTTGTTTTTTTTTTTGGCCAAGCTGTTTAACATCTTCTTGGTGCTCAGCCCCCGTTTGTAGCTTCCATAATCTTTGTTTGAGCGAAGAAGTGGAAGGTTAGGATTTTGTTATCGTGCTAGCAAGTCATAGATTATCTTGTTTCTCGGGCTGGGCACTCTGTGCCGATCGCCTTTCTTCTTTTTGGTTTTTTCAATTAATTTATTTTTTTATAGTATATTATATAAAAAACTTCCTCTTTATTTATACATAAAAATTATTTTTCTTTTTATATTAATAAGTATAATTATTGTATATTCATTAATAGTATAATTATTAATAAGTATAATACTTTACTTACAAATAATATTCATTAATTTTTTATGATTCAAAGTAGTAATACGTAATATATAATAATTATCAATATAATCATTTTCGTTTTCGTAATCTGATTGACTCATATTAAATTTTGATTATGTGTGTAAGTTTTAAGTGAAACTGTACATCTTAAGTGGAAAATAATTGAAAATAATAGAAAGAATTTTTCGGTATATCTCAATGTACCTGAATCTCTTCACTGCCGAAATCATTTTCGTTTTCATAATCCAATTGACTCATGTTAAAATTTGATTATGTGTTTAGATTTTAGTAGAATGATATATTTAGGGGACAAATAGTTAAAAATAGTAAAGAGAATTTTTTGGTAGAGAGAGATATTTTGGGAGACAGTAACTAATATGAAAAAAACAAAAAAATTCAAGTGTACTGGACTTAAAGAACGGGTAGTAGAAATAGTACATCCCAAACACAAGTATGTTTCCAACTTCTCAAAACTGGTTCAAAGTTTATTATGTAATAGTATTCGACCTTTTTACGGAGTCAAATTGGTTTATTTGAACTTTTAGATTAAAATCCAATTTTAATTTAACTAGCCCATCAATTTGGTGCTATAAGTTACTTCTCCATAGGTCAAATTATGTAAACCATTTCTTTTATTCATTGGCCCATTAATTTGTCTCTGCAAATCAATTCTCCATATCCCTAATAAACAATTAATTTTATTGATTTAATTAATTTAATTCCTTAAATTAATTAACCCTTAAATTGATTAATCCAATTAATTAATTTCCTTCAGATAAGTACTTAGATGATATAATCTAACTATTAGATAATATTATCCACAAAAGTGAAGGGTACTTGTGCTTGACCCCTTAGATTCATTAATTAATTACTCATGAACACCTTGTGATTTGATAAATGAATAATTAATCATATTAGTTATTCTAGTTCATTAAACTCTTTTAATTAATTACTCTTGAAATAATTTCCATTTGTTCAAAAGTATCAAATCTTCATAATAAATGTCTTGGAACAAGCCAATGAAACCTAATTAATGAGTGAATTAAAGTGTGCAAATCCTTCCACTTACGTGTACCATGCAGATAAGGTTCTTATATTTTCTATCTCCCAACTAAGGCCTAGGATAAGATATTCATTGGTTTTCTATAGCCACAATAATTATGTATCTATTATTAATAGCCTCTACTTTGGAAACTCCTTTTTCAAATTGCTACACTACCTTGCGCAAGAATTTTGAAAAACGAGCATAATAAAAAACATAAGAGATCAACTCATTCAACAATACGAGTAGTGGATTCTTTATTGGTCCTCACAGACCTCCATACATGAGTAATTTATACCCAATACCAGTTCCATACAACCGTTATGTGGTCGAAACAAGTGTCAATGCATTAACATTGATGTACAAGGTTGCTATGGAACCTCAAGTCTAAGACTAATTATATACACTATTTTAGGTATGAGAACATTTATTATTGACAAAAACACTATGGCACCTTATGGAACTCTTGATCGAAGCCATTTAATGAACTTGCTCTCCTCTAATAACCATCTAGTAATGAGCATTAGTGTCTCTACATCGATCACTCAAGAAACAAGGCAAACTTCAACTTTTGGAGCATGCATTGTCTCTACAAGTCTATCTGAGTCTTTTGTGCCATTGTCTTAAAGATCCTACAACTTAGAAAAATTTCAAGATCAATGATCATAGAAATATATTTCATGATGAGCCAACCATTGCTACATGCTATATCCCATAGTCTATTATGATCTTAAAGGCTTCAACCAAATGAACTATAAAAGACAATATAATTATGCATAAAAAGAATTGACCATACATAATTTACATTGATTGAATAAGAAAGTCATCAAAAGAGTAATTTTAATGCAGATCCAATTGGCTCATTGGAAATTAATCCAATAATCTTCCACATGCTCCAAGCCAATTGTTCATAGTCTTAATTCCTATCTTCCCAAGATGTCCTTCCAAGACTTTAATGATAGGGTTCAGATAGTATGTCTCCTATATTCTCTTTCTAGACAACTTAGTCCACTCTAATGTCACATGTATCAAAGATCTCATAGGTCAAATGATAGTGCCTCACTATGTGCTTGGATCATAGATGAGATCTTGGTCCTTTGCATATTGGCTCCATTGTTATCACAATAACAACCGGTATGCCAATGCTAGGCACCTCATCCAATCTTTGGATGACAATTTTTATCCAAACACATTTCTTTGTGGCTTCCGTTGTGGCCTTTTGCTTTAGTAGTTGAATCGGCCATGGTATTTAGGGTGGAAAGGTTCCAACCTAACCAAGCCATCATTATGGCAAAATATGTAAATCTAGATTTGGATCAATGTCATCTACATCGAATAAAAAACCAAAATCCGAAAACTTTTCATGTTTCAGTTCTCTACTACTGTAAATAAAGAACAAGTCCTTAGTAGTTGTCAAGTATCAAAAGTATTACTTTTACAGTACTCTGATGAAATTCACATGGAATGGATCAGTAGCGGCACATAACACTTTGAGCTTATGCTACATTTAATCTCGTACATATCATAGCATCCAATATGCTTCAATGAGGAGGATAAAAAAAGTATGAGAGATATTTTTTTCTTCTCGTCTTCTATTTAAGGGCCTTAGACTTCGAGATAGAAAGAACATGTCTCATACTAAAATTCCTTTCATACATTGACTATGTATGAGGAAGGCCTAACATCCTCTTTGATCTATTGCTATATATCCATATTCCCGATAGGAATTATGCTTTTCCCAAATTTGTTGAGGAGAATTTATAGATAACCACGCTTTAGTGTACTCTAATATTTCTACCTCATTCCTTAATGAGTAGAATATCATTGACTTAAAGCACAAAAAACTGAACTGAACTCCCACTAGCCTCTTATACGAACATGGTTCGTACACCCCTTTTTATATAGCCAAATCCTTTAACTATCTCATAAAAAATATATGCTCCTATTTCGAGACATTTGTTTGAGGTTATTGCAAAACCTTTGAGTTTGCAAATTGCCTGCTCTCGCTGAATGTGAGACCCTACGATTGCACCACATAATCTTCATTATCAATGTTTCTATTGAAAAAGACAGTCTTCATATCTAATTATCATATCTTATAGTCATAATATATGACTTTGGTAATTAAGGTCCTAATGGATTTAGGCATTGCGATCGTAGAGAAGGTTTTCTCAAAACCCTTCCTTGCCTAGTCTAGCCGATAGGTAATTACTTTCTATTTTTTCTAAGCTTTGTGCTTACAGATCCATTAACAACCAAGGGTACTATACCTCTCCTGAATCTACCAAGGTCAAACCTTCTTTGAGCGTACGAAGTCTATTTTGGATCTTATGACTTTTTGCCACTATCGCAAAGCTATGTCTCACATGGTTTCCTTATAGGTTTTCGGATCTCTATCTGATAAGTAATTTCATGACATAAAATGCAAATCCTGTAGGTTGCCTCTTCACCAAGGTTGCTATCATCCCAAATCTATGTTTCACAAAGCTTCATTGTAAGTCATCAAATCTCTATCCGATTGATTGATTTCATGAAGTAAAACCCAAACCCTTTAGGTTGCCTCTTCCTAGTCGAACCTTCAAAGAATGTGTGTATTTAGACAATGTTTTTGCATCTTTTCTTCCACCATTTATCAGTTTGCATGATTTTCACAAACTTCATCAATTTCTAATGACAACGATTTTCCTATCTAATAGAAACTCTCTTTTTAGAAAAGTGACATTTCTTGGAACGAATACCTTTTATTTGGAAGGATTATTAAAGAAGTAGACTCTTTATGTAACAACCCGAAAATTTCTTTAATCCTATTTAAATTATTTCTTTTCCAATTCGAAATTTTTTTGATTATTTGGAATAATTTTCTCGGCAAAGAATTTTTATCTATAAAATTTTCTTTTAACCTAAATTTATTTAAAACACCCTATTAATTTTGCAAATTTCATTTTGGCCCAAAATTTTTCATAAATATATTTTCAAATTCAAAACCTTACTGCCGTTTTAACAGTTTTCAATCGTCATTGGCCGAAAATTTTTAAACAGCGAAAATATTACGATTTAGCAACCAAACATTTTATTCCAATCAAACTTGGCTCAAAATATTATTTCGAGCCCAATTAAATAAATATTTGGCCCTAGAATTAGGTCCAAAATTTTTAAACTCAATTTTAAAGCCCAAATCCTATTTTAATTAAACGATAAAAAAGAGAGAAACAGAGAGCAAAAATTAGCACACACACTCACACACACTAAAGGTGAAGATAATATCATCTTAAGGGATAATGATCATGTGTCTAAAATCAAAGAAAATCTAACACCCACCAACTCACCCCAACCCACTTATTGCCAACTTTAAAAAAATTTCAACCATGCCATTTTTCTTTTCCAATTAGTAGGGAATTTTGGGAGCAAAATAGAACAACGTTTCTTCTTCATTTCTACGTCTCTTTTGGCTGAGAACTACAAGAAGGGAAAAAATATTTTCTTGACATTTTCTTGCTCACTTTCATCCATCCTTTTTAAATACAAAGCTAAGGGGAATTTGTAAGATGTTAGCTCATCCATTAACTTGGTAAGTTTTAGGTTTGATTTAAATATATGATAGTGAAGTTGAGATATTATTGAATGGATTTTCTTGGGTGTTTAGGAGGAATAGCTTAAGGGGATCAAGAAATTTCAAGGATTTACACTTAACTACAAAGGTAAGGATCATGACTATACTTAATTTCATTTCATTCATGTTTATATCCAAAAATCTTCTAGTGATATGATTGAGTAATATGATTTTGATCCTTTGCCCTATTGTGGTGCATATCGATATATTTGCTTTGATGAATATCTCTGTGTTGATTTGTAACACCCCGAGATTTCCCAAATTAAAAATTTTCAAATAATTGATTTCATAAATTAAATCGATTTCAAATAAAACGAGAATGAATTAATTTCGAGAGATGTTTTTCATACCCGTAAATAATTCCCTCGTTTACACCCCGATATCTTGGTCCAATACATTTTATTAAGCCTAAATCAAGCTTAAATAAGACCCTAACTTTAATCTACCATTTTTACCTCTAATTACCATAATTAGTTAGTGTGATTGAGGGACATGATTTCACTAGTACCTAATCTACCATTGTTGCCATGATTATTTAGAGACACGATTTGACTAGTACCTAATCCACCATTTCCTTAATCCAATTAGTTAGGCACTTAAAACCACTAATCAAAGAAATAAACATAAAATAATTGAGGAGTATGGGCTTCTATCAACAAACTTTGCAGAGGGCATGGGCTGTCCTAAAGCGTGCTTCAATAGTCTGAAGTTCGGTGAGAATTAATTTAATTAATCCAACTTAATCTCCAACCTTTAGGCTATAAATAGGGGTTGGAATTTGGAAAGAAATCAAGCACACCTCATTTCATTTCCTCCATTCTTCTCGGCAGCTCACATTTCAAACACATATTCACTAAAATTCTTCTTACTTTAAGCAAGATTTAAAGGGGAAAAATAAGGGTGTTTGCTCAAGCCTCGGTAAGT
>JACFYI010003127.1:183194-209707 GCA_014898755.1 Handroanthus guayacan | reverse complement strand
GGATCTTTTGTTTTTGGTGAAATCAAACAGGAGAACTGAGCACTAATATTTTGCACTTTGCTTCAGATGTGATCCGAAGAAGCAGTGGGATGATGCATTATTCCTTCGGCATCCTTGTAATCATAGGCAAGTGGGATAATTTTGACTTGTTTTACGTACCTGAATGCTGAAAGTAGTAAATATTGAATTAATTGGGTAATGTTATTACGGTCTCCAGATGTTTATGTTTACTAGCATTTTGTTTACTCATTCAGCTGTGGAAACAAAACCAAACGGAGATATAGTAATCTTAAATTTTTTCTTGACTTTAATAATGAGGGCAAAACTCACCAGGAACTTCAAAAGTTGTTCCCGATTAAATTCAAGTTTTTAAACAAGGGATAATTATCTCAATGCCTTCCTGAATTTTGGCATAAATTTAGAAACACTGTCTCTAGTTTGAGAAATTTATAACATCATCTGTTGATGTAATAATATTCCTCTATTGATGTTGGATTGATAGAGGGTTTCTTTGCAATGTTTTAATCAATTTGTTGCACTTTTAGGAGCCCAATTATAATATATAGAAGGTGCTGTTACAATTTTTTTAAATTTAAGGGATATTTTTGTAATTAAGTTATTTGAGGGTACTGAGGTAATTATTCCTTTAAACATTGAGGTCTTAACTAAAAATCTCAACAGTAATGAGCGTAGAGAACTTGTTGCTTCGACTCTAGTCTTATGTTTAAGTTGGTAGCTATCGTGGGGAACGCTCCGCAACAATGGCAAAATGAAAACGTGGAATCATGATACTTAGGGGCGTCCCGTTGCATTTACAACTTAATCCTTTGTAGACGGATTAACTGTGTCCAATTAGAAGCCAATACGTGTAAAATTATTCATTAATTGTCAATTTAAAATATTATATTTATTATTTTAGAATTTGTTGAATTAATTCTAAGAGATAGATAGTCTATCTTAATCGATATATTAGTATTTAGTTCTAAGCAAATGAAGTAGTGCCAAGTGTCAAGATGATGTGTTTTGACCTATTAAATCAATTATTGCGGCTTGTACTATCTTAAGACAATTAAATTGCGTCATGTAGCAACTAAAATACGTGGCCTAATCAAATTGAAGCAATTAATTCACATTATCTAAATATATTTAAAGGGGTAATTTCAGAGGAGTTGGGCTGCGCTAGGCTTGGAGTCTTGTACTCAAAGGTCTTTATAAAGGGATAGTCACTCATTTTACACACAACATTCCATGTATACAAGTTTCATATCAAATCCTAATACTAAGTTTTCAAACCTCAAGTTTTTTATGACGAAGTGCTACAACCATAAAAGTTTAATATCTTATGCAAGTCATCAAGTCCTTTTCAATTCATAAGGTCCTCTTCAAAGCATTAGTTTTTCAGCACACTAAACCATCAAATCTACATGAAACCGAATCTTCAAGTCTTCAAGTCATCAAATTATCGAGTCCTTTGATTTCAAAACCAAATTTGATCTCAAAGAAATATGTAGTCTTCATCCACAAGTTTAGGAGAGGATACAACACTTGTCTGAGAACATGCTTCAAGTCCTCAAAGAACAAATCAAGAGAGAAGAATTAGGGAATAGTCTTCATCAGAAAATTTATTTTCTTAAATTCTAAAATTGTAATTTTAGATTCTCTTATTTGTCCACATATTTCTCTTATTTGTAGATTTATTTATTGCAGACATTGCGAAATTTGTGTGAACAAATTTTTGGCACGCCTTGTGGGGCCGATCCTATGCCTCATCTCTTCTTCCTACAAAATCGACAAGTCTTTTCAAATTACATGGTTCCTAAGAACAACTAAATAATTGGAACTAAGAGAGGTGCTTTAAAGATTGTTGATGATACTGCAAACTCGTTGTTCACTGAGAGCAATGTTACTGATCTACTTCTTCAGATGATTCAAATTATATAACTCCAAAAGAGAGTAACCCCAAGATAGAGAGTAACCCCAAGTTTTCCCCTTTATCGAACTAGCTGATATGATGATTGGTGCAATAGCTGTAGATGATCAGCTTGTCCAGATGGCTCAAGCTATAACAAACTTGCAAAAAATTATATTGGACAAGAATCTTTATTAGATTGCACAACTTATGAACTAGTTCGAGCATGCCCATTTCAGGGAATCTAGCCTCAACCAAAAAACTTATTCTGGCAATGTTGCAGAAGGAAAACAAAGTGAACATGTACTTGAGACAAAAGGTCAATCTTACTACTTCTTCTATAAGTGCATTGTCTGTCCAATAATTACAAGACATGATCACCAATACTGTAAGGGCTTAATATGGAGTACCTCTTGAGACATCTCTTACATACTATAAACCTTATATAAAAGGATTGACCAGCAAAGAATGTCATTAGGTTATCTACTACAAAGTTTCAACAATTTGATGAAAAGGCAAATTCGAAGCAACACCGTGACACAAGTTTCTTATTTACAAAATTAGATTACAAGACAGGAAAATGTATACAAATAAAAATTGATTCAAACTTGATAAAAGTGGGTAAATCCCTATCTAAGGAATCCTCTAATTCTTCCTTCAAGAATTTCAATTTCTGATTTAAGTTTTTGGAGAATAATTAATGCCTTGATCTTTCTTGGCTATTAACTCCTTCTCCAATAACATTACTTCGACAGCTTTGCACCACTATCTCGAATTTAAATTTCAAATTTTGGTGTACTTTGTGAAGAACGGCTTGAATTTGATAGAAAAAATTCCTTAGAACCTTCGCCAACTTCTTCTCCTTGACTTTTCTTGTGCATTTGACTTTGAAGAAGACCTTTATTCATACCCATAAGGTGAGAAGCCTTGCCACAATTATTTGATGAGTTTGCACAATTCGATTGACCCTTCATGATTTGACTGGTATTTGTCTCTTTAATCACAAGTTGTGATTAAGATTACTAAAAATATCATGATTTATTTTTCTTCATTTTACGAGATTTGATTCTTGCATGATTTGATTGGTGTTTGTTTTCTTGATCAAAAAGATGTGATTAGGGTTACTAAAATACTTTTGAATCTTTCATTCTTTTTACAAGATTTGATACTTACAATATTTGATTTGGATTTGATACTTGATATCATTTGATTACCCATTGGAATGAGTGAATAGCATATTACCCCGTATGCTATTTAAGAATAGCATGAAGATTCCTATGAAATTTTAAATAGCAACATAACCCCCTCTGTTTTCTTAAACTTTGCATACAAGCCATAGATAGATTCACATAGTGTTGGGGCTTGTGAAATGTCAAAAATGCCCCTGTATTTATTAGAATGAATAGTTGAAAGTTTTCTCATATTGAAAACTCATTTTCCCATTTAACAACCCCCATATTCAAAATAGATAAACCCTAAGCATAAAAAAGCCTAAAATAGCCAACTAAAAATTGATTTTTATGAAGACTTGTGAGCAAAATTGAGATCAGATTTACCTTAGTTGAAATAGTTCACCCAATTTTACCAATTATTTTTGTTCTTGGCAGGTTTGAAAATGTGAAGAACTCTAATACCAAAAAAATCATAACCAATGTTCCGTAAGTCCGAATTTCAAAAGTTTTTTATTCAAGTTGAGGAGTTTGCTATTGTACATTGATTAATCTTCTTGTAACCTCAATCCCATGGTTTATTTTGTTAGTAGTATTTGGTAGCCCTTATTTCTTTCATGTTGGTAGGTGTGGTGTTATTGTGCTCTATTGTTCCAAGTATGTAATTGTTAAGTTGACTGATAACTATTTGTGAATTCTTTAATGTGGTGTATGAAGTATGTGATGATTGGAAAGGGATTTTCAATTTTTTAAAAGACAAGTTGTCCATATTTGAACTATTGTATGTTCTTTTGAGAATCTTACTTGTTGACCTAAAAAAGAATTTTGAAAATTTTTTAAGACTAGTGGTCCATTTTCAGTGGTCCCTTTGCTTATGCTCTTTTCCATTAATATTGACTAATTGAGTGAATTGCAATTAATATTTTTGCTAGCAGGACAACATGGAGTTGGATGAGGTAAGGATTTGGATAGGAGGTTAGTCTGTTATGAACCCACAATTGAGGTATAAAGGTGGAAAAATTATGCTCATAAGGATATAGATCTAGACCTAATGAATCAAGATCTGTTGTATGAATGGTAGGGGCAAAAAGTCTCAAGTGAGTTTTCATTATGTAATACCAAGGATGTCAATGGAAAATGGGCTTAGGTTATGCAATGGGGACGTTGGGATTATAGACCTTGTTTCACACTGCAAAAGGTTAGTGTTTACACTATTTATGCAAAGGAGATTGATTTTCTATGTAGAGGTAAAGAGAAGTGGTAGTAAAGAGAATACACCTATTTTGTATTATTTACCTAGTATTAACTTGGCAGAGAATGGTTCTAGTTCAACTAATTGAGATGCATATGCTGTTAACTTTGGAGAAAAATATAAGGTTATGAATGAGCCGATGCACCTGCTATTAACTTGGCAGAGAATTATGAGGCCATGAACAATGTTTTGAAACTCGGACCGAATTGACCTATCCAACTGGTTTGTCCAGTGACCGGAGCCCAGTCTGTCTGATTGGGTCACTTAAACTGGCACCATATTGACCCAATGGGAAGTGGTCAAAATTTGTAAAAACTCGATTGAATCGAGACTTGGTTCAACTGGTCAATTGCCGATTCACTTCTTTTTATATATAAATTTGGAAAAAAAAAAAGAAAAGAAAAGAAAAGAAGAAAAACTATGGCGTTAATGCATAGAAACAACATAAACTAAGCAACGCACATTGGATCGGCGTTATACAAGCAAAGATTTGAATATATATTGTGTTCAGATCGGCTTATGTGACCGATAAGTCGTTTTCATATGGCCCAACCTTCGATCTCTTGGAATATATTAGAAGAAATGGAAAGAACTAGGGGGACTGCTCTGAGAAGAAGCCATAGTTGTGGGTATAGTGCACAATTGAAGTTTTTTGTGGAATTTGTGCAGTGGAGATGTGGGGGCGCCACACTGTATTGTGGTAAAAAAAGAGAGTGAAACTAGAGTGAGAAAGGAGGCAAGTAGTTTTTGGAAGACAAAAGAAAAAAAAAATAAATGAAAAGGGGAAATGGAAAAATACAAGAAAAGAAAGTGATATTCAATAATTACTGTGCACATGGAATTTTTTTAACTTTTTTCGTTTGAATTAAATATTTATTTTCTATAGATTATTTAGTTAATAATCTGAATTAGTTTTTTAATTAATTTTTATTATGTTACTTGATTCTCAATAATGATTAGTGCTTAATAAGTTAGTAAAGTAAAGATTTTTTTTAATTAATTTTTATATTGTGGAAAAATAACTAAATTGGAAAAAAAATTTATTATTTAATCATTTTAGTTGCCTAATTGTGAAATAATATTCTTTTAAAGAACAACTTGATGAAATAAATAACAATTGGAGAAAACATTCTGTGATTTTTCTTATATTATTAGATTTTTTAATTTATTTGCTAATAGTTAAATATTATACATAAATAAAAATGATTATTACATCACACTAAACGAACCAATAGTTTAATCAGTCAAACCGGTTGAACTTGTAACCAGTAAGGTCACCTATTTAATGTTCGGTCCGATTTTGAAAACACTGGCTATGAATGAGGCTGATGTGCCTGGTTCTAACATGGGAGAGGTTGACAAGGCAAACGTGACAAGGATAGATTTTGAATTTGACAATGCACAGGCAGAATTCAACTTTCATGATACAAATAAAGAAGCTGGAGTGATAAATGATGCAAGAGAACAAATGATGACAAGAGCAAATATGACAAGAAAAGAAATGACAATTGAGACAAAAGAGTAAGTGGCTTCTGAGGCAAATAAAGAACTAAAAAGTGAGGATGAGTTAGCTTCTTGAGTTAGCTCCATTCTCTGATGATAGCTCAGAAAACTCTAACTACAACCCTATTGAATCTAAGGGAGAACAATCAAATACACCAAGTGATGCTTATGAAGATGTTGAGGGTTCTGAGGATAATCATATCTTTCTTAACAAGAATGTGAGCAAAAGAGACTTAATGGAAAAATTGAGAAGATGAAGAGGAAAAAAAAGCAAAGACTACAAAATCAAAAAAGAAACCTAGCTGAAGAAGAGTGGTATAGTGAAAGAGATGACGCTAATGAGCTTAGGAGTTTATCTGATTCTAAAGATGAAAGAAGCAAATTCCTAATGTTCAAAACAAGTGAAAAGATGAATGATTTTGAGATAATAGTGGGATTGAGGTTTCTCTCTGCACAGAAGTTCAAAAAGGTAGTTAGAGATTGGTGTGTAAGAAAGGATTATCAAAAATAGTTCGTGAATGATGACAACAAGAGGATAACCAAGAAGTACAAGCATGGTTTTGATTAGAGAATACATATTTCTCCAATCTAATAATGCTACTTTTCAAGTAAAAACAGTTAAGGGAAATGAGAATGATCTTGCCACCTATAAATACCTCGGATTAAGGACTGAGAAGCATGTTAGGGATGATCCAGACATTAGCTTGCAAAGGCTGAAACAAATTATTAGGAGAAAATGTGGTTTGGAGGTTAATACCTACAAGGCAATGAGAGCCAAAAAGATAGCGGTAGCCATAATCAGAGGAGTTGATAGCAAAGAATATAAGCTTCTTTAGGACAATTGTAAGATAATGAGGGAAAATGATCCAGGAAACAAGCTCATGCTTAAAAAACATCCAGATATAAATCCTCTTACATTTGATAGGATGTACTTCAGCCTTGATACAATGAAAAAAGGCTTTCTTGTCGGGTTGTAGGCTTATCATTGGCCTTGATGGATTCTTCCTCAAGACCATATATAGTGGTCAACTATTGGTGGCTAAGGTAAAGATGGAAATGATGACATGGCACAATTGCAATGGTTGTTGTTCGGGTAGAACATAAAGCTACATGGATGTGGTTTATTGAGGAGTTGTTACTTGATATTGGTGATGGGAATTACACAATAATTTCACACAGACAGAAGGGGTTGTTAGATATGGTATGACAGCTATTGCCACATAATAAGTATAGGTTTTGTGTATGGCATATGTATCAAAACTTCAAGCAAAAATATAGTGTCCCAGGGTTGAAAGACCTTTTTTGGAAAACTGCTTGTACCACAAATAAGGATGAGCATGAGTATTAGATAAAGAAAATAGAAGAATCTAAACCGAAACTTTCACCAAATTATGAGATTGCAATTGAGTGGTTGAGGAAGATTCCTCCGATTCATTGGTCCAGGCATATTTCTCCATATATTGCAAATCAAGTATCTTAGTTAACAACTTGTGTGAGTCATTCAACAACTACATCTTGGTAGCAAAGGACAAACCAATTATTTCCATATTTGAATAGATAAGAAAGAGGTTGATGACAAAAGTTCAAGTGAAGAAGCAAGGCATGAAAAAGTACACTGGGATTATTTTTCTGAGCATACTGAAGAGGTTGGACAAGTGATATGAACTACCCAGAAATTGTTTCCCTAGGTGGTGCGGAGAAGAAGAGTTTGAAGTTGAACATCCAAGTGAAAAGCATGTTGATTTGTTCAAGAGGTCTCGTGGTTGTGGAATGTTCCAATTGACAAGGTACCCTTGTCCACATGCATACGCTGCGATTTTACACATCAGGAAGAAAATTGAGGATTATGTGGACCCATTCCACAAAAAAAGATATGTACTTGAAAATATATGGTCATATGATCCATGGCGTGAGGAGCTAAAGTGATTTCACAAAAGCTGGATAGTCAAGAACTGCTTGCAAGATGGACCTTTCAAATCAGTATGCAAGAACCCCACTAATCTAAGGTCAAAGTCGTTTAAGGTGTGTAATAAGTGTTTCCGCCATTTAAATCAAATATAGGGGATAATATGCTATTTAATGAAACAAGCGGGTAATATGCTATTTAAATGAAACAAAGGGGGTAGTATGTCATTTATAATTTTGATGCAAATGTGTACATATATATGATAGTTTTCATTTTTTGTCACTTTAGGGAAACCTAGAAGGAGTAAAGGCAGAGTAGTATAGTTTTGATGTATTTCATAGATGCACCAATAAAGGGCCCCCTAGATATTATTCAAGCCAAAGAATTGTAGCACCTCAATCAAACCAGATAAGAAAGAAAATAGCTGCTTAAGAGCAAACAAGTGAGGCATTTGCAAGATCTGAAGCCTTGATGTTAAAGTTGAAAGTTATGCAAGAGTTGAAGCTACCAAAACAAGAGTCACGTATACTGCAACTGCACAAAGCAATTAGGGAGTTGCAAGATCAACATCTGAAATACAAGTCAACTACGGTTCTATTATTTTTAGAACATATCAATTGATGGTGCTAGAAAGGGCAAAAAGTGTCAAGGTAGAAGTAATGATGCTTTATTAGGAATCAAGAGGTTAAGATCTTCAAATGTAGAGAGAACCCTCGCAGTTTTCTAGGTGAAACAAGTGGTGACGAAAGTAACAAGACTCCAAGAATGAAGAAGCCAATCATAACTGAAGTGCTCAAGAATATTAGGAGAAAGGTAGGGAAGGGAAAAAATGAATTAAATTATTGTTGTTGTTTGGGGTGGTGGAGAAAAGTCAATTGTATTTTATGTATTTTCTACTACAATGGTTGTTGGATTATGGTGTCTGACTGATGGTATCTGACATATTTTCTTTTTTCTTTTTGTGAAATGTTGGTTTATGAATATTCCAGACTTTGAATTATGGTTTATGAATGTGTTGTTAGTGTTTTTACTTGAATTCTATTGTGTTTTACCTTATTACAGTTTGTTTTTGAGTTTATAGTTAGATTATTGTTTATGTTTGTTAGATATGATGGTTGATAGTTGACGTGGTAAGTTTATTGTTAGTTTACGGTTCATTGTTGTTGGATATGATGGTTGATGGTTGGTGCTGTGAGTTTATTATTAGTTTACTATTCATTGTTGTTGGATATGATGGCTGATGCTGATGCTTTGAGTTTATTGTTAGTTTCTGGTTCATTGTTATCGGATATGATGATTGATGGTTGATGCTTTTAGTTTATTGTTAGTTTGTGGCCCATTATTGTTAGATATGATAATTTATGGTTGATGCTTTGAGTTTATAGTGTTTGAATATAGTTTATATAGTTTAAGTTGCTTCTACTTCAATTGGAATTAGTTTATGTAGCTTGTGTTTCCTGTCTTCGTTACTGGAGAATTGCACAGGTTTTGGTACATGTAAAATTGGAATTAGTTTATGTAGCTTGGAGTAAGCATATGCTGCCCAACTTTATATAAGATTTGTGTGTTTACGTTTGTCTTAAAGTTTGGAATTCTATATTTGTCGTAAAGTTTGGAAATTTATACCATTAAGTTGGGGTATTTTGCCAGAGCTATACTTTGTTCATTGTGTGGGAATAAGGATCCTTGACTAAAAGATGCATTATAATCAAATTATGATATTACTTCGTTCACCCCGAATACAGAATGAACAAAGAAAAAAAAACTATCTCTAAAAGTTACTTCATCAAGCATGATTGTTCATAATGTTACTTCAAATAAACTTGCATCATAGAAGACATCACAATCATGGGACGATAGGACAGTGTTTTTACAAATTTTCCCTAATACAAATACTGTCCCAAAACATAACATCTTGCATTTATATCTGAACATCTAAATTTTCACAATTAACAAAAGGATCAAGAAACAACAATGCCACAACAATCATCCAAGAAATACGCACATAATTCCTACCCATATCTGCATTTACACCATCTTTAGAAACATTGGTGATCTCTTCCCCAACTTCATCATCCTTTTTATTGTATTGTACCCTCCTCTTCCACCACAAATTGTTTGTTTTTAAATTAACTTTTTCTTATTTAAGCCAGGCAAAGAAATTGCATATCTACAATGAACATGAGTAATAAAGCTTACCCTTTGACATCTTCCAATTCCACAACATTAATTGCAATAGTGGGGCCAAACCTAAGGTCGACTATACCATTTTCTTACTTGTGATGTTCACGTTCGAAGTCGGCATGGTGACAATTTTCTCAATTAAATGTGGATTGACAGTTTGAAAAGATAAAAATGGCATTAATGGGGTTCTCAAAAGCATCTGGGCCTTTTAGAAGAAGACCCCAGGGCATTTTGGTCATTTTCAAGGCATATTTGGAGTTCCACTGTCAGTTTTCATGAGTTTAATTCATGCACAGACTTTGGCTTTTAAATACAACATTTGAAAAAACAAAGAGGATTAAGCTGCTATTTAAAATTTCACAGGGATATCATGGTTTTTTTAAATAACATTGGGGAGTAATATGCAATTCTCTCTTCTTAGAATATCAAAATATCAATAAGTAACCAACTACTATTTAGGAATTCAATTTAATTAAATTCCTAAACTAAATATAGAAAACATAAATTATTTTTTTTTAACACAAGTTGCCATTTGATTGGGCACAAATTTAATGTGTCTACAAAGCCCTCTTAAGACTTGTTCACATGTATTTGCTGCAGCTGATGTGAAGTGACGGAGTCTCAAAACAATATCCTTAGGGCTTGTTTACTTTGAGGGATTAGGCCATATATACTATTTTATCTCACCTAATACCACGTTTACTTTACATGATAAGAACCTGGTACAAGAGCCAAGCCCGGTGGGAATGATGGATAACTCATCCCTCCTGGAAGCTATGATAGAATAATCCAAGGAAGAGACTTGGCGTGTTCACGAAAAAATGTCAAAAATACCCATTCAAATGCCAAACCTATAAACAAAAGAAATTTGGAAAAATTTATCTTTGACCCTCTGGAGTCTGGACGTCTTATTCTCCAATACCACGAGAATTCCCTCCTACTTCTATGGTGACTTTAAATACAGTATTTGTAAGTTTAGATCCTTTTTTTTTCTATTTTTTTTCACCATGTTTGGAATCGGCTTGGGTTGACTGGGTTGTCATTCAAACTATGGTTTTGAATGATTTTTAAGGTTGAGAGAGCAACTTCTGGGTTGAGCAATTAAGTGGATCTATAAAATGGAGAAGAAAAAAAAGAACCCAAAGAAGAAATTGGAAAAAGAAAAATGATTTGGAAGAAGAAATTGAAAGGAAAAAAGATGACAGCTCCTCATGGGATGATCCGGTTGGTGGGTCTGCAGATTGAAATGAAAAAAGAAAAAAGAAAAAAAGAAAAAAAATGAAAAAAGAGCATCAAAGAAAGAAGAAAGAAAAAGAAGAATGCTCAGGGAGAAGAAGAAGAACGATCTAGAAGGTTGGGAAAAAGAAACATGGAAAATGAAAGGAAATAAAAGACAAAGTAAAAAGAAAAATACAAATAGAAATAAGGAAACAAAAAAGTTAGATAAGGACAATATAGGAAATACATTTTAATTTATATATTTCATTTTATAAAATAAATATAATATTTCAACATCCCTCGTATAATCACTTGAAGTAAACATGTTATTATTTGAACAAAATAATCCCATCCATCATCTAATCACACATTTTATCTATCATATTCTAATCCCATCCCTAAAAGTAAACAAGCCCTTAGAGTACAATTGGCAACAATTTGTTTCAACTCACTTGAAACACATAGATATTTTATTACTTATATCAAGGGATTCTTTAACTTGTGGTCACTTTTTACCCATATCAAGGAGTTTTGAATTTTTGTAGATAGTTTATACTCAAATAAAAAAGCCTTGACTTTTTGTAGACAATTTATGCTTGTATCCAAGAGCTTTTAAATGTGCAGACAACTAATACTCGAATTAAGGAGTCTTGCATTTGTAGATAGTATATGCCCGGGTCGAGGAGCCTTGTATTTGTAGAGAGTCTATGATCGTATCAAGGAGCTTTGAATGTGTATTTGAGTCTGTTAGATAATTTATACTTCTATCAAAGAGTCTTGAATTTGTAGACAATTTATGCGTGTATCAAGGAGCCTTGAACTTCTTAGATAGTTCATATTCATATCAAGGAGTCTTAATTTGATTTGCAGATACTATATGCTCGTATCAAGGAGCCTTCACTTGAAATTCGATTTGTTAGATAGATTATACTCATATCAAGGAGTGTTGAATTTGTAGATAGTTTGCTTGATTGATTCGATTTGTAGATCTTTTATACTCATGTCACAGAGTTCTTCATTTGATATTTGATTTGAAGATTTGTTATACTATTTTCAAGGAGTACCACATAGATATCTTAATTTGAAGATTTCGGATAGTTTAAGCTCATAAAATAAACGAATTTTAACTTGAAATTTTTGAACAGTTTATGCTCATATCTAGAAGCAAATGAAGCAATTTTAACTTGAAATTTTTGGATAGTTTATGCTCATATTTGGGAGTACTGAAGAATCAAAGTCAAGTGTGGTAATGAATTACGCCACTTTTTCATCTTTATCTTTGCCTTCTTCATCATTGGCAACACTTAAGTTTTCTTGTTTGTCACAGATCATGCTTGTTTCTATATTATGTGCATGAGTTGCCAATTCTTCAAAGTTTTTGGCTTGATTCCTTGAAATATGTAAAGAGGTTCACAATGAATCCCTTAAATGCATATCTCGATAGCTAAAACTTCCAATAGCTGATCTTTGTAGTTAAGGCTTAAGTCTCTCCAGTGATTAATCTCATTAACGATAGGCTCCTCTTTCCACTGGCAAGAATTGGTGAGCTCCATATACTGATCTTCCTTCAAGTGCTATAAAAATGATTAAGGAACTTTTATTCTAGATGCCCCCAACTATCAATTGAGTCAGCTTCCAAGTCATCATAACAATCAAAGGCATTTCCTTTCAATGACCAAACAAATTACTTAATCCCTCATCATTGCAAATCTCGATAAATATGTTGTCTGGGTTGCCTTTGCCATTGGATTGTTGAAATTTGGGGGCCTAATAGCCAATTGATATCTTCAAATTTTTATTCATTTGAGTATATGGTTTGGTATATTCCAATGATGACCTGGAGCTTATTTCTAACTTGACTTTGATGGTGTCCATGACAAACTCTTACAATAGATCAATGGGGATTAATCCAATAGCTGAAACTTGCAATTCTTCGATTGATTGTTCCTTCCTTTTACTTGATCATTGCTTCATAGTCATCTCAACTTCATCATAAGCCTCTACTTGCTTTCCCATCATGTAACTGTCATCAATGTCATCGATCTTGTTCATCAACTCGGTGATTTTGAGAATCCTTCTCTTGGATATGCTTTGCAAGTCCTTAAATGGTCTTTGTCAAATTTGCAATTTGTTCTCCCAAGGTTGTGGTTTGAAATACCATAGACACTGCGACTTCATTATTTGAGCTTGTGGTAAATTCTTGCATCGCAATTGGATTCAATAATTCTTTCCCCATAGCTTTTACTTCTTGTTTTGTCTTCATAGGCATTCGACTTGAAACATGAGAACACTAGTCTCTATTGTCCCCCCATGCTTATGCTTCGAAATAATGGCTTCACGCCTTGTCACTAGAAACATAACATTTATGAAATCAGAGCAATTAGCCTTTACCTTCATTTGAACTTTAATTCAATTTGACTTGTGAAGCAAAGAGGTGAGAGGTTAAGATCGTCCCATTGGGTATGCCAAAAATTTGTAACATGAATCTCTTATCTGCAAAATTAAAATACAAGATAAGAAAATGTACACAAATAAAAATTGAATCAAACTTGATAAAGATAGATAAATCTCTATCTAATGAATCCTCTGATTCTTTCTTCAAGTATTTAAATTTGGGATTTGAGTTTTTAGAGAAGAATTAATGCCTTGTCCTTTGCAAGTACTGACGTACTCTATTGTATTATATGAATTACGCTCTAAAAAAATTGTAGAGTACTAAAGTTTGATTAATAGCCTTCAAATGTGCAGAAACAAAAAGGACATTATAGAATTAACGGTGTATGGCGATTCTAACTTGGTCATCAACCAACTTTTGGACAAGTATGAGATAAAGAAAGATGATCTTGTTCCTTATTTTGAGCAAACCTCAAGTTTGTTAAAGAAATTGAAGATATCATCTGCACTATGTTCCAAGGAAAAAAAAAAAATAGGTAGCCAATCCCTTAGCTAACTTGGCTACAACTTCAGCTCTTTCAGATGAATAAACAACAAATGTACCTATGTACAATTGATGGATTGTGCCTTCAATTGCTAAACCTGACCATGAAGATGTAAATACTATATTCATGTTAGTGACGACGAAGATTGGAGAGCACCATTGGTTAACTATTTGAAGGAGGGAAAGGTCCAGTAAGATCCTTGCAATAAAACAAAGGTGCATCGAAGATCATCATATTTTATCTTATACAATGATACATTGTATTGATGATCATTTGGAGGAAATTACCAACAATATTTAAATGGTAGAGTGACAATTGAAGCCATATCTCAAGTGTATTTAGTATATATGAGAACAATAGTCATGTCCTAAATTCCACTTTCAAATCAAAATGATGGGATACTATTGGGCAACCATGTTTGGATTATGCAAAAAGGTATGAGGCTTGTCAGTTGCATGCCAACTTTATTCACCAACATCCCAAGCCTCTTCATCCCAAAGTAGTTTCATGGCCATTTGATGCATAGGGTCTTGATATCATCGGACTTATCACTCCCAAGTCATCATGTGGTCATGAAAATATATTAGCATCAATTGACTATGTCTCTAAATAGAGAGAAGCACTTTCTCTCAAAGAAGTGAAAAAAGGAACAGTTATAGAGTTTATCTATTGCAATCTAATATTTAAATATGGAGTACCCCGCTATATCATCATTGATAGTGAAAGATTAATATTTTCATTATTGCATTACATTTAGTGCTTTGGAGACAAATAAGTCATTTAGAAGCCCAAAAATATTAAACAAATTGAGAAAAAAAGCTATTCAAACAAATATTGAAGTGCTAAAGACACAAAAAAGAAGATGCAGTGCACTAGAATGGGCGCTAGAGCATCTAAGACATAGGGTTGGGCGCCCTTAAAAACGTTGATTTTGGGGTTTTGAGATGTAAAATTTTGAAATTTGATTTTTGGGAGACTTAAAAGCGAACAAAAAAAAAAAAAAGGAAACTCTATTTCAAGTCTAAATTTAGTTTTCTACTCAATTAAGGACTCTACTATGGAATCAGAAGACTTCTGAATAGCCCAAAAATGATTAGAAACTAACTCCTTATCAAGTTAGGATTTATGTAATATATGTAGGATTTGTTTTTCTTTGTTGTAGCATCTTGTTTTAGATCAAGATTTCAGAACATATGTCATAGATTCTCAAAAGAGTCTTTTGTTTCTTTGTTTTGTTCTTTGTGTTTTATGTTTTTGTCAAGGTTTCTATTCATTAGGATCATGAACAAATTGTAATAAAGCTTTGAGGGATAGTTATGATTGGTCGTAGATAGGAAGAGTTTAAGTTCAATTTATTTACATGAGATGAATAAATAGATTTGCACGTAAAATAGCAATATACTTGCATGCCTTAGGTAGCATGTTAATTAGTTCTTGATTAATGTCTAATTAATTCTTAACCCATGTAGGAATATGATGAATTGATTAATTAAGTTTTAACTATAAGCAACCAAGGAGATCTTTGTAGTTGCTTAAGACTTAGGGTTAATAACCAACAACATTTATAAATTAATAAGGGATGACAACAAAATCAATTCATGTAAATTGGCGATTTCATAATCCTAGATTGTTAGATTATTTGAATTATTTTACAATTTAATTCTCTTTTCAATTTCCTACTCCTACTAGACTTCCTTTTTGTTACTTTGTTTTAGTTAATTCTTTTACACAACTGAGATAGAATTTAATTCAATTCCTCATGGGTCGACACTCTTCTTATCAATTTATTACTTCGTGCAATGCATGCATTTACGTGCATGAAAGCAAGCAACAAGTTTTTAGTGCTATTGCTAGGTATTGGTATTAAATTTATTGAATTTTGTGCAAAATGAAAGACTACAACTGAAGCTTTCTAAATTTTTCTTTTGTTTTGTAGGTTTCTTGCATACTTTTATGCGAAAAAATCAACATCGATAGTTAATACTTCTTGATCTTCAAATTGAGAGGACTCTTCAAGCGTTGAGAAAAAGTATGATAGAAGAAAATATAGGAGAAGTAAATTTCAAGGTCGACAGAGTTAGAAAGATAGAGGACGACTTTCAAGATATGGCAGTAAAGGATTGGATCATTCCAAGGGCTGAGGAAAGAATATCGAGTATAATGTTGTCTGCGCTTTAAAAAAAAATAGAATTAACATTTGCATGATGAGGATGTTGCAAAACTCACAGAATCATTTTGCTATTGCATGAGAACTCAATTGACATATGACTGAGTTTATTCGTATATGTGATATGATCACACAAGAAAAGGTTACAAAGGACACAATCAAACTAAGATTATTCCAGTTTTCCTTAAGAATGGAAGCTAAAGTACGATTGGATTCTCTACCTAAAGGATCCATCATATCATAGATTGACTTGAAGAAGGAGTTCTCTCCAATTACTTTCTCCAGATAAAATGGCCATGCTTAGAGAGGAGATCAACACTTTCAGACAATAGGAGCTTGAAACTTTTTATGAAGCATGGCATCGCTTTCAAAGACTGCTCAGACATTGTCCCAATCATGGAATACCTGAGTACGTTCTAGTACACATTTTTTATTATGGTTTAACTCTATTTCTTGAACAGACTTCAAATCAATTGAACGGAGGGTCATTTTTGTCTCGGACAATGAGGGAGTTGCACAATCAACTAGATCGACTTATTCTTAAAAGAAATGAAGGAGCCAATAAAGTAGTAGGTGTTCTTGAGATCGATCAAATCATTGCTATGGAAGGAAAGATGAACTTAATTGTGAAAATGCTTCTTGAAATTGGAACAAGTAAACTCCAACACATACCAGCGATATGCAAGGAATGCAAAGAAAACCACCCTTCTAACAAGTGCTCATATGGTGTTGAATCCATTCGATTTGCAAGTAATATTCATAAAATTTAAAATATTTCTTATTCTAACGCTTACAATCATGAGTGGAGACAACACCAAATTTTTTTTTTTTTGAAAAAATAATCAGGGATAGGTCTCAGCACCTATGTGTCAGCAAGGTTTTTAACAAGCTATAGTACAATCGGTTCAATGAAAGGAGCCATCCTTGGAGGGGATGTTTGTACAATATATGGCGAGAAATGATGTTGTCATAAGGGCTATGGAAAATCAAATAAGGCAGCTAGCTCAAGTCGTAAATTCTTATCCTTAAGGGACCTTACCAAGCAACATTAAGATGAACTTAGAAAGAGACAGGAAGAGCAGTGTTAAGCAATCACACTAAGAAATGGCCAGGAATTGCATACTATCACTATGTTGAAATAATATGGTAATATGATATTATAGATTCTATAAGCATAAGATTGAAAACATGTAAGAGAGTATCTATGTTGGACAGATTATAAAAAATGTTTTAGATATAAAATTGACTGAATACTAAGAATACTAAAAAAAAGTTTAATCTAATAAAAAATTATGGTAAATTGATTGACAAAAAACTATATTATGAATATATTAAATCGAATTAGGCAAAAAATATTACAAGCAAATTAGAATAGAATTAGAGAATTTTGTGTAAACAAATACAAAAGCAATGGAAAATAAGGCAGTATTTAGTAATTGAATTGTAAATCCCTAGCATTGCTATAATAGTGTACTAAACACATATTCTATTAAAAGTTTTAACAAAACAACAAAAGCCTTAAATTATTAGAAAAATAATTACAACATGCAAAAATTTTGCTTTTGAAAATAAATCACTTGAACTCGAAATTAAAAGAAATTTATTAAACACACAACAATAGGATATACAGTACAGTAAAGAAAATTGATTATTTGAACTCCTCAAATGCAAAATGGAAAATGAAAATGAGTCAAAGCTTATTGTTCAAACAACATTTTTAAGACTTTATTTGCCTCTTAGTAATGCTCAAAACTTATTGGCAAATAGCCTTCCAAGATACAGTATCTCTTTTCCAATCAAGCCAGCACCCCACTGAACTAAAACAATGAACAAGCTAATTTGAGATTCTTTTACAATGTAATGAATTTCAATTGACATGTTGTTGTGTAGTGAATGTATAATGCAATGATGGAATGATTTGTCGATTGGATTTTCTATTTGCTCTAAACTCTTATTTATAGTTGTGTAATTCAATGTGTTGTGGCGAGGCTTATTATTTGTTGACAAGTGATATAACTCGTGTTTTATAAGCATATCAACAAGTGACTTTGATTAAAAGTTTCAACTCTATCAAATCATGATTCATTTGTATTAATTTTAAAACCATGGCTTAGCTCAAAATTTAATATTGACTAAATAAAATAGATTATCTTGAAACACCATGTAATGCCCTTATTTATTTCATATTAATTTTCTAATTCACACTTAATTTTCTCAATTTTCTTATTCACATTTAATTTTGGCAATTTTCTCATTCACACTTAATTTTAGCTGATGAATATTTTATAAATACCTCCTCAGTGAAATAAACTTATATAAGTCAATGCACCAAAATTCTAACAATTTGAACTTTGAACTGAACAATCTTAGTCCCAAGAGATTGAGTTGGCGATTCGTGGGTGGATGTCATGCCAAATCTAACATTCTATGCATTTTATCTGGAACTAGTATAGATGTTAAGATCTCAATGTCATCTCCTATCTTCATGGTGAAACCAAAACTATCAACGCTCCAACTTTATTTTATAAAGTTGTCACCAATAAAAAACTGAGTGTTACTAAAAAGGAGATTCACAGCTCAAAGGTATGACAACAATACTAACAAATGTAACTCTAAAAGATGATGGCAAGAAAAATGAGTAGAAGCAAGTACTTAAATAAAAAGAAGGGATAATTACCTCTACAACCCACAAGGTTTGATATAATTGCCAAAACACCATCTGAGATTTGAGTAATTACTATTATACCCTTGAGATTTGGATAGTTACCATTACACTTCCTGAAAATCCTAAACTTAAAACAAGTAGACCCCCAAATAAGGGGTTGTAACCGTAATATATGCATATATTTAGGGGGTGTAACTGGGAGGTGTAATTGTAACTATATATTAACTGAACTGTATGATAGAGTTGTAGTAGCAATTATTCAAACCTTAGGGGTGTTTCGATAATTATGATAAACTTTAAATAGAAACGAAAGAAGACTTCTATCTCCGAGCTTAACTCAGATGCAGCTTTCTTTTTTTTTTGTTTTGGGTGTGAAGTAGTGTCAAATGAAATTACCCAACAAGCATTCGCTCTCTTGTATCCGACCAATCTAACCATTTAATGAGGGAAGACGATGACAATTTTTGCTTTAGTGACGATGATAATGAAAACAATGTTGACAATCACTAAAAAAAGGAACAGTTGGTAGAATGCAAGGCTACAGAGCTGAATTGTAAAGGTAAATGCTAACCAACCTAATATTAACAAAAATAATTGTACACTAATTCACTATGGTGGTAACATTCCTTTTGGAAGTAGAATAGTTGATTGTATGTAAATGTATATACCCAAGTTTGAGGATGTTCAACTTTAGTCATTCAATTCAACTAAATCTCCATTTAATTGAAGCCTGAGTAAGAGCTGCCACTGATGAAGGTTATACCTAGATAAAGCTCTGTTTTAGGGTAATTCAGTGCTTTAGACCATGCCACTCTTTGCTTCAAATGGCTCCACTTCCTCTGGACTCGTGTTTCCTAAATGCCACAATGCTGCATGCACAATCCATATATATATACATGTTAGTGTTCAATTTTCTTGTGTATAATTTTTTTTTTTCTCAGAGAAATAACTAAGATTAGAAGCAATGCTATTTGAACTTGTCTCTAGATGGAACACCCCAACCATTCCATCATTGTGGTGTCACGTTTACATCGAATTCATAGTATAAACATATTATTCAAGAATAATCTCTCCATGCTCTGCCTAAGCATACCGTCCCAATTACAGATAATGTACAATTCACCAAAAAAAAAAAAAAAGGAAAAATTATTGTTATCTACTGAGTTCCTACTCTGAGTTGCTATACAATATGCATCCCCACAAAGGAAATTTCACATTCCTATTAGAATCATCATAACAAATTTATAATTTTGTTTTTTCTCTTTTCAGATTAAAGAAAAATGAAATTAGGGATAATTACCTCAACACTCTTGAGGTTTTCCATAATTACCAAAATACCTCCTGATAGTTGAATAATTATCATTATATACCGTGAGGTTGGGATAATTACCATTACACTTCTTGAAAAATTTTAAATATTACAAGTACACCCCCTTGATAAAAGAGTATAATTGTAATATTATGTATTAGCTTAGGAGGTCTAACTGTAATTATGCATACATTTAGAGGGGTCATTTTAAGTTGTTAGTTATTTACTTTAAGAACTACTATAAAACTACTTTGCACTTTATCCTTGTAGTTATTTTTACTTTCTAAGAAGTTATTTATAGTTTCAGAAGTGATTGCCATATTCAATTTTTCTTTCAGTTAAAGGTGCAATCCTTTGTAAATGTATCAGTCTAGTGTTTGCAATATATTCCTTATGCAAATTACTTTTCTTTCTTGCCAAATATCATTGATTTTCTATTTTGAATCTTAAATAAAACAATAATTGGCATTAGAGTCCTCTTCTTAAGCGATTTTTGAGTATATAGTAGTAAAATATTTTGACAGAAATCAAGAAATGGGTGCAACAACTAGTTTCTCACCAATGGTTTTTTCTGTCTTCAATGGAGAACACTACTAGCTTTGGGTAGTGTGAATGGAGACATACTTGGAAGCTATGGATCTCTAAGAAGTAGTAGAAGAGGATTATGAAGTTCAGCTCTCGCCTAACAATCCCACTGTAGCCCAAATCAAAAATCACAAGAAAAGAAAAGCTAGAAAATCAAAGGCCAAGGCACGCTTGTTTGCTGTGGTCTCAACAACCATTTTCATAAGAATTATGTCTCTCAAAATAGCAAAAGCTATTTGGGATTATTTGAAGGAAAAGTATGCAAGAGATGATAGGATAAGGGGCATGAAAGTATTGAACTTAATCAGGGAATTCGAATTACAAAAGATGAAAGAATCTAAAACAATCAAAGACTACTCAGATAGAGAGCTCAACATAGCTAACAAAGTAAGGTTATTTGGCATTGAACTTTCTGATTTAATAATTGTAGAAAAAATTCTTGTGACTGTGCCTGAAAGAAATAAGGCATCAATAACGACATTAGAGAACACAAGGTATCTATCGAGGAGTACTTTGCAAGAGCTATTGCATACTTTGCAGGCTTAAGAGCAAAGTAGGCCTCTAAGGCAAGAAAGCACTGCTGAGGGAACTTTGCCAACTAAGCACCAAGATGCAAGGAGAAAGAAAAAAAAAGAAAAACTATAGAAAGAATCATGCATCAAATGGTAAGGGCACAACAAACAGCCAAACAAGTAAGGGTGGAAATTCAAAGGGAAATTATCCTCTATGCTAGCATTGTGGTAAGAAAAGTCATCTTCATTTTAAGTGTTAGATAAGGCTTGATGCAAACTGCACAAAATGCAACCAACTTGGTCATGAAGCTGTAATATGCAATAGCAAAAATCAACAGCAAGAAGTAGATGCACAACTTGTTGGTAGAGAGGAAGAGGACCAACATTTTCTAGCAACATGTTTCTCTAGCAAAGACTCGAGCGAGTCGTGGCTAGTGGTTGCACCAACCATATGATTTATGAAAAGAAGCTTTTCAAGGATTTGAAGCCTACAAATATTACAGAAGTCAGAATTGAAAACGGAGAACACATATTAGTGAAAAGAAAAGGCTCCATTGCAATTTGAAGCTGCTTGCATACAAAAATAATCTCTGATGTTCTTTATATTCCTAACGTGGACCAAAATTTGTTGACTGTAGGTCAGCTAACTGAAAAAGGTTTCAAAATCATTTTTGAAGACAAGTATTGCTTGATCAAGGATAAAAACAGGATATGAAATGTTCAAAGTTAAAATGAGAGACAAAAGTTTTTGTTTTGATCCTATGGATAAGGAATAGACACTCTTTTCTGCTGTAGAAGATGTCATTAACCTTTGGCACAAAAAACTTGACCACTATCATCTACAAGGGTTGCTGCAAGTGCAAAAGAAAAAATATGATAAAAAACTTACTTGTTTTGGCAAATCATTTGTCAAGCTATCAAGCCTGTCACTTTGGTAAACAGAATAGGCAGTCATTTCCTAAAGAAGTATAGAGAGCCTTTACTGATCTGGCTGGCCCTCAAAGGACACCTTCACTTATCAAAAGATGCCTTCAGTTAAAGGTAGCCTTTATTATATTATCTTTATTGATGATTTAACAAGAATGTGTTGGATCTTATTTCTAAAATTTAAAATAGAAGTTGCTAATATGTTTTGGCAGTTCTAGGTAATGGTTGAAAATTAGAGTGGCAACAAAATTCAGAATTTGAGATAAGAAAATGGAAAGGAGTATAGTCTGAGCAATTTAATATGTTTTGTGAAGAGACGAGCATAGAACATCAGCTTACAGCTCCTTATACTCCACAACAAAATGGAGTGAGTGAAAGCAAAAATAGGTACATCTTGGATATGACAAGATATATGCTTCATGAGAAAAATATGCCCATACAATTTCGGGTTGAAGCAGCTAATACAATAGTATTTCTTCAAAACAGACTTTTAACCAAAGGTGTGAAAGATAAGACTCCACTTAAGGCATGGTATGGTTATAAACCTTCACTCAAATTTCTCAAGGTGTTCAGTTGTTTGTTCCATACCCATGTTCCACAGGTAAAGCGTGACAAGCTTGATAAAGGAGCTGTTCCTAGCATCTTTATCGGATACAGTATAGTATCCAAGGCATATAAAGTCTACCAACTACAATATGAGAAAATAATTATAATCAGAGATGCGCAATTCGTGAAAAAAGAGCAGTGGAATCGGAAGTGTTCAAAGAAGAATCAAAGTGATTTGAAGTTAACTTCGCTCGTGTGAAATCTTGGAGATTAGATTAGTGATCTACCACTATATGAAATTAAAGATGATACTCCAGTAAGAGTTACTAGACTTTTTTACTGATATTTATCAAAGATGTAACATTGTACTGTGTGAACCTACAAGTTACAGTGAATCAAAAAAAGATAAAAAAAAAGGGTAGATGTAATAGAGGAGGAACTTGTAATGATTAAAAGAAGCAAAACTTGGGACCTAGTAGACAAACCTCAAAATAGAAAGATAATTGGAGTCCAGTAGGTGTTTCAAACAAAATTTAATGCTGATAGCTCCATCAACAAACACAAGGCCATGCTTGTGGTTAAAGGTTATGCTCATTTTGACACCTTTGCCTCAATAGCTAGACTCAACACAAAAAGGTTATTATTGGTCATAGCAGCACAAAAAAGCTAGAAGTTGTTTCACCTTGACATTAAATCAACTTTTTTAAATGGTCACCTGCAGGAAGAAATTTATGTGGAGCAACCTAAAGGCTTTGTGGAGAAAGGAAATGAAGACATAGTTTATTTGCTTAAAAAAACTCCATATGGCTTGAAGCAGGCACCAAAGGCCTAGTGTGAAATAATGGATGATTGTTTAATGAATCTAGGCTTTAAGAAAAGCATATCTAAATCCACCTCGTATGTCAAACATCAAGGTGCAAAGATTCTTACCATTTCGTTTTCCGTAGATGATTTATTGGTGACAGGCAGTAGCCCTAAGCTTATTGATAATTTCAAGCTGGAAATAATGAAAGAATTCCAAATTATGGATCTTGGTTTAATGATATACTTCTTGGAATAGAGGTTGGATGAAGTTTTTATATGCTAGAAAAAAATCTACAAAGGAAATACTCAAGAAATTTTAGATGGAGGAATGCATGCAAAATAATTAGTACTCCTATGAATCAAAAAGAAAAGCTAAACAAGAAGGATGGAGCTGACAAAGTTGATAAAGCTTATCTCAGAAGCTTGATTGGATGTCTCATGTATCTCACAGTAACACGACTTGACATACTATATGCTGTGAGTGTTCTATCTCGGTTCATGCATTGTCCAAGTGAAATACAGTTAAAAGCAACAAAAAAAGTCTTACGATATATTAAAGGCACTATTAATTATGGGGTTAAGTCCAAGAAATGTCAAAACTTCAAATTGTTTCAGGCTGGATCATTGATGACATGAGAAGCCTCAGGGTACCATTTTAGCTTTGGTTCAGGAGTTTTTTCATGGTGTTCAAAGCAACAAGAGATAGTTGCTCAATGCACAATAGAGATAGAATTTGTATCTGCAGCAACAGCAATGAATCAAGCATTGTGGCTAAAAAAATTCTCCTTGACTTACATATGCAGCAAAATGAAAAAAATAAAGTGTTTGTAGATAACCAAGTTGGAAAAGCAATTTTCCCACAACTCGGTGTTTCATGGAAAGACTAAACACTTCAACATCAAACTTCTTTTTTTTTTTTTTTTCTTAAGAGAGGTGTAGACAAATGGTGTTGTGATTCTTCTTGACTACAAGACTGAAGATCAACTAGCAAATATATTTACCAAGCCTCTATCTCTCAACAAGTTTAAGCATCTAAAAGCAAAGATGTGTAGTTTACAGCTCCTAAAGCAAGGAGGAGTGTTAGCTATTTGCTTTGTGAACTGCTATGAAACTACTTTGCAGTTTATCCTTGTAGTTATTTTTAGTTTCTTAGAAGTTATTTATAGTTTTTTACAAGTTATTCTCTTATTCAGCTTTTCTTTCAGTTAAGGATGCAATCCTTTATAAATATATCAGTCTAGTATTTGCAATATATTCCTTATGCAGATTACTTTTCCCTCTTGCCAAACATTAAATTATTCCTATTTCATCTCATTCAAAGCATCCTTGTTTTTCTATTTTCTATCTTAAATAAAATAACAGTAAGTATGCATTAGCTACACTGTATAACTAAAAGGTGTAATGGTAATTATCCGAATATCAGGGGGTATAGAGGTAATTATCCCATGAAATTATATATAGATACCTAATAGAATGATCTAGCATTACCAAAAATGAAATCTATTAATCCTTGGATGAAACACTTGAAAAAATAGTGTGTTCCTGTTTGATCCAAAAGTGTATCCTGTGAGCCAAGAAACCTGACTTTGTAAAACATGGCTCTACCACTTGCTATTGTCAATGCTACGGCTTGGTGTCCTTCATCTGGAATGGCATCAACAACTGTATTCTAAAAAGTGATTCGAGCTACACAAAAATAGTCTCATTCCAATTCCCTATTGTACCATTATCTTTAGCTTTGTTTGAAGCCTTGTCATGCGATGTCAAAACTATTTTGATGGTTCGTTTACATCTCCAATAAATGAAATGCATTGCTTTAATACTAGAATATGAACCTTTTCATTGCATGCATGCATAGATGCACAATATTTCGACTGAACGAAAATAGTCTAGCACAAGAGTGTTGATCATAACAACAAATTAAATAAGGAAGAGACAAACCATGTTAAATAGCCTAAAGTTGATTTAGAAAGCCAAGAAACTAAAATTGATGAGTATGAATAATACTAATGATAATAACTTAAACATCTTCTAATCCAAAAAAAAAAAAAAAAAAAAAAACTTCAACATCTTCTAATGATTGACATAATTACTGAAACACCCTCGAGATTTGGATAATTATCAGTGTGCCCTCTACCGTAAGTTCAAACAACTAAATGGAGCTTGTGTAATATTATATAATATAACATTTGAAAATTGAACATATTAACTAAAACATTACAAGTAGGTTTTAATTGTATACATATTCCATTAATTTTACGTTAGCTAAATTAATGTTACGTGTAAAATGGTAATTATGCAAATCTCACGGGGTGTTTTAATAATTATGTCAAACCTCATGGGGTGTTGAGGTAATTATCCAGTACAATTATTATTACATGTACTGAGAAACTCCAGGACGTATGTGAATTTTGACTCTATTTGGATTATTTTGTGGCACTATATCAACTGCACCTTGAACTATAATGAAATCCCCACCACCATTTTTATCAACCACAGTCACTCTTTTCTGACTACTTGCCTTTCTAATTCTCAAACCAAATCCTTCATTATTCAAAGTTCAGTCATCCACATTATATAATTTCTTGTATCTCTGCTTCTCTCTGCAAACCCGGCTTTACCTTAAGTCCATGACACCAAGAAAAAAAATACTAGAAAGCAAGCTGTATTAAAACTTGATATAAATAGAACAAGGGATTTTTTTTTAAGTTGAAATCAAGAAAGAAAAAGAAGAAACTAGGCCCGATGATGATTAGTCAATGGCTGGACATCTATACATATTCATTTATATATTATTTAACTTAATTTATGCCGCATCAATGATGCATGGAAATTAGTGAATCAAAGAAAATTCTATGATGGGATGTGCCTAATTTAATGCAGAGAAATCTAAGTTTTAGAAGGCAAAAGATTTTTTT
>JACFYI010003127.1:170809-183184 GCA_014898755.1 Handroanthus guayacan | reverse complement strand
TTTTTTTCTCTTTTCCTTTAGTTGTTGGAAAGCAAAAGAGGTTCATTTAAGAGTTAAATAGAAATATATGTACAGGATTAGGCCACAGAGTGAAAGCATATTAATTGGAGGGAAGATCTTTTAAACATGGAAAATGAGGTTTAGGGTTGATGAGAAATTAATTACATGCTATCTCAAATATTCCTTAAACTAAATAAACATGGATGTCATTCTAACTGATTTGAACGAGTTATTAATAATTATATTAGGTAATCCGTTATTGTAGGGCTTTGCTTCTCTCACTGAAGATCATTTTTCCCCAATGTATAGCAATATCGCAATACTAGTTTATATATTTCATTAATTTTGGGAAATGATCGATTTATTTCTGGATTATAATAATAGATTTGGACAATCAATAGTTTTCAAGATATACAATGCTTGGTTCAGATTATTTTTTTGGGATTAAATTCAAGAAATTAATTGATTAGTTAGCATTTTAAACTCTTCTTAGTAATGGGAGATTGAAATAATCAAGTTAATTATTGGAAAATCTCAAATCAAAACCAAAATTTCATCAAAATGACTTTTAGCTAGTAAAACTAACTAGTTTAACTTTAACCCGTGGGCAAGGCAAGAAAATCAATTAACTAAAGAATATTCTTCTATTCAATTAATTATTTAAATATATTTTGTGGGGGAACCGATTTTAATAATATTTTTTGCCACTTGTACTTAATTTTATATGTAAGAATGTTGACAATGTAATCAAGATGCTTTCAACCATGTACTTGTATCAATTACAAACAATCTATGATGTGGTCAGAGAACCAATCCAAGGATTAAATAGTAAAAAGTTGGGATCTTGGTTCAAGGATGCAGCTGACTTCGATTGAGAGATCTTCTTTATTAAAATTCTTTCTAGTGCCTTTTTTTGTAAATAAGTGATTTTCCCAAATTAATTGTGTTTTAAGGGGTATTTATAGTGCTTAGGTCAAGAATTAGTAGGTTTATAGGCTTGAGAGGCCATATTTTGTAATAGTAACCTAATTTGTTAATTACTTTTATTTATTGTTAATGTACCTATTTTGTAATTACTTTTATACCCCTGAGGGATACAATAATGTATATCATTTAGTCCTCCTATTCTCAATTTGACTCTAAGAGTTGAAATAAAAGTAAAAAGATTTGAATTTGCCTTTTTTTTTTTTGCATTGTCATTATTATTATTATTATTATTATTATTATTATTATTATTATTATTATTATTATTATTATTATTTCTCATTTTTCATTAGTTTAATTTTTTCAAATATAAGCAAATCACAAAATTGTGATCTGCATAGTGGTTGACAGGTCTTTTATGGGCCTTGCTGATTTAAAGTTGGCAAAGAAAGGGGCAATTGTTTGTGGTCAACCTTAGGTCTGCAACCTTCCTTTTTCTCAATACAAGCAAATCACGAAAAGGTTAGTGACCCTCCAATTTTTTATTGTTTTTTTTTTTGGGATCACAAAATTGTGATTTGCACAAGCTGACAAGGCTTTTATATACAAACCTTGCCAACTTAAAGTCGATAAGGGAGGCAATTGTTTGGGGTGTCAATGGTTTAAATGTTGCTTTAAGTTTAGTAATATGAATTTTGTGGGTTATTTACTTTGAAACTTATTGGAGGTATATTTAATTTATTTTAATAGGTTGTGTATTTCATTGGTTTGGTAAATAATTTGTTTATGTACAAAAACGTCCTAAATGCGCGTTTTAGTATTCATTTTTATCTTTTCTCTTATCTTATCTTTTCCGCCCCCAACCCTTTTCCTTTTTCTCTCTGTTCTTGGGATGTTCTTCTGCATTCTTATTTTCGTCTTTTATTTCTTTTCTATCTTATCTCTTCTTCCCCTCTTCCCCCTTGTTTCTGAGTTCTCATTCTGGCTTCTACATTCTTGTTTTTCTCTTTTATTTATTTTCTATTTCACAAAAAAAGAAATAAAATGATGACTTCATATAATTGGGCTACTCTTTTTCTAATATCTGCTTAATTAGCTATTAATAACATTAACTTCCTTTCAGTGGTATTAATCCTAATTTTCTAGGTCCCAAAGTACCATAATCGAGAGAAACAAATAGCTTGTTGATAGAGTTAATTTGATTGTTTATACCTAGTCGGTCAAGAAGAAAACAAAATTTCTGTGGAAAAGAAAATCTATCTTCTTGCTACTATGTAAGGAAGAGAGGATTTTTTTTCCACTTTAATGGAGCTCTTGTTCACTTCCGTTGCTATTGTTGGAAGAGAGAATGATGAGAGATTGTAAATGAAAAAGCTAAGACTTTGATGGCATATTGATGTAATTTTAGCAAGAGATTGGTGTTGATGGTAAATGCCCAGTGAAGGTTAGAAATCCTGCCAATTTAATATGCCTTCCTTTTTTTTTTTTTCCCTCTTTTGGGAGGGGGGGTTCCACTAAACCTTCAAAAAACAACAAATACCTGGTTTCTTGGGTAGGCCTAAGTTTAGGAACTGTTAAAGTAAACGCAGGATAAAGGTGGTTTAAGCAACCCAAATCCTTGTTATCCCTCAGAGTAAAGACCCCCCTAAGGAGTCAAAATAAAAGTAAAAAGATTTGATTTTTTTTTCTTTTACATTATTATTATTATTTCCTCATTTTTCATTAGTTTAATTTTGTTTAAATATAAGCAAATCACAAAATTATGATTTGCATAGTGGCCTACCAACTTTGGCAGCCTTTTTATGAGACTTGCTGACTTAAAGTCCACAAAAGAACAGGTTAGCCACCCTCCTTTTATTGGGGAGAGTTTTGGGGAAGAAGCAGGTTCCAATGTTAGAAGTAGAGAGTTAAGTAAGGAGGAAGATGGTTTTTGAGTTCAAAAAATTAAAGTACATAGAGAAGGTAAAAGTTTTCACCTCTCTTTATTTTATCTTTTTTCAAAAAAACCAAGTAACAGAAGAGTAAGTATGTAGACGAGGGGGAAGTCATCTTCTCCCTTAGGATCAACCATTGTGAGAGCCAAGACAGAGGTAGACGACCTTTGTTAGAGGTGGAGGATGGAAAGGTATCATAGGAGATTTTTGGCTAAGTCAGCTAACTCAAAGTTGATCAACCTGTGGAGAGAGGGGCATGCGACATCAGCTATTGCAGACAGAAAGGCAGTTGACTTTAGGTCAACTACTACTGGAGTGCTTTCGAGCAAAGATTGCTCGTGCAAAGGTGGGAGTTGGGCAGGCGAAAGGTTTTTGCTTTTGAGTTTTCCTTTGCAACTTTCCAAGAGAGTGACAGTGGGGCGAATGACAGGTCTAAAGATGGCTCTGTCAAGGGAGATGTTAAAAGTGTTGGGCAACCATAAGGTAGTCCAATGATGGAACTCGAGGTGTTATCATCTCTTCTTACCTATCTTGAAAGCTATTGAGAAGAGCATTTAGAGGTCATTACCCTTGGGTAATTTTAATTCTCGCTTAAGTTTCTCCCTAAGAAGCTATGCAATTACTAGGCGGGGAGGTTTTAAGCAACCTTAGGTTGATTGTAGCTATTTTGTTCTTGTTAGTTGGCGAATTTTTTCATTTTGAGGATCACTTGAATGTGTTCTAGCGAAACTTGACAACTTGTATTCTAGGGATCACTTGAGTAACCTCAAGCGGACCTTGGCGATACTTGCTTATGGGGATCACTTGATTGACCTCAAGCGAAACTTGACGAAACTTGGATTCCAATGATGACTTTATTGATTTCAGGTAGAACTTCGTAAATTTTACGTTATGGGGATCACTTGAGAGACCGCAGGCAAGACTTGGTAAAACTTGTGTTCCGCGGATTACTTGTCTAACCTCCGGTAGAATCTAGCAAAACTTGTGCTTCGGGGATCATTTGAGTGACCTCAGGCGGATCTTGGCAAACATATGTTCTAGGAATCACTTGATGTGACCTTCATGGAACTTGGCGAAACTTACGTTTCAGTGATCACTTGAGTGACCTTAGATATGAACTTCATTATTGTTGCATTTTTGGGCATTCACAGGATACTACCTGAAAAGATAAAGTTATGATAATATAGGCGTTTTATGGATGATTCTACGGTACTTTGGAAATCATGTCCAGACTACCTACATACCCTGATGATGGGATCAATCAATGACATAGTTCAATAACATCAGAAAAAGATAGGATTTGGGAAAGATAGCGTTGAATTTAATTGCAAAACTTGAAAACAAATTTTAAATGCAAGAAACAAAATTACCAGGATATAACATTGATTACTCCCATAGTCAATTATCAGTATTGGAGACAGGGGATCTCTTCTAGGTTCTTCTTTTCGACATGGGGACTAAAGGCGCTGGTCAAGGTGAGCAAGGAGTTAAGGTCTCTGATGGCTACTTTTGTTTGCAATAAACTCTCTTTAGTATCCCCACTTATGAGCTTCACCATCTTCAGTTGATAATGCTATCACGATGACAGTGACTATACTTTTTCAAATTTTTCCTTGTTTGGATTATCTCTCAGCTTCCTCGATCTCTCAAGCAAACTTTGTTGCTTCACCACTATCAATATCTCTGTCCTTAAAGTATTGAGACGTGTGTAATGCATAAATCCTGGGGGAGGCGCATGCATATGCTCATCTCTTTCTCCAACTGGTAGAGTTTTGCTTCTCTTGTCTTCCTTTTGTGAGATGGAGCGAGTTCTATTATCTTTTCTGTGTGAATATACTTGTTTGGCATACACATAAGTTCCTCAAGAGTAGTCGGAGGCTCTCCAGCCAGGGACTCTTCCACTTCTTATGTCTCAGTGTATGTTGTATGATATCAAGTAAAAGCTCATGACTTAGTTGTGAAACTTCACGCACTGCTTACAAGAATCAATTCATGTAGTCTCACATGAGCACTCCCTCATGTTGTTATACCATAAACAAATAAGAAGCTGACTTTGGATGCTTCTTATTGATTAAGAAGTTGCTCTGCAACCGTTGAATTAGTTGTCCGAAGCCAGCTATGGGACCAATAGATAATTAACTAAACCACTTTGATGTATCTTTCTTCAGCATTCATTTGAACATTTTGCAATAACCAGCTTCACTGAAATTACGTACCTCTATTTTCTAGAGAAAGTCATCAATGTGCTCGTAATAATCACTTCTTCCATCAAATACAGGGTGATTTTCCACTTTAATCCTTACTGGCAGGGACTCAGCCAAGATGATAGTACAGAAATGGCTTCCTAAGATAAGAGGATAGTCAGGGATTATCAGTATGGGATGCCTGTGAATTGCACTGGAACTTGACCGCGCAAAGGATGAAGTCGACAAAGTCGGTCCTTCTCTCCATGTCCAAAGCCAAGGCCTCAAGTGCGTGAGGTCTCTCTGGAGAGATAAAGGAGCAAAAGTGTGTCTGGACTCGATGGCACAAGGGATGAAGTCTAGAACCTTTAGCCTCGAGTCGGCCATTGAGGTCGCGGGTAGGCTATGGTCTTCACAAGGTAAAGTCACAACGCGTCTAACCTAAAAGTATCTCTACCTAAAGCCTTCAAGAGCTAAGGAAGACCCTCAGCTATAGCGAGAAGAATGAGTTTGCTCTGGCAGTTAGTGGTGCTTAGCATATTTCGCTACTGTATTGCCATGGCATGGGAGGTATCTTCAATCAGAGTGGGGGTGCTTCCTGGGCATGCTGAAGGACAGGCCTTTCCATGCCCTAGGGGCTACCCATTAGTGGCTACTGCAATATGAGGAGTGACTGGGGTATGATCACGTTCAAGGGAGGCCTAATCTGCCTATTCTTCACCATTGCCCCCTCCTAGACCTGCCATTAAATCGCTCGATTCTTTAATTCTCGATCTGATCTGTACCTTCAGCATTCAATGAGTTAAAGCTCCCACAGCGATGCCAAAATAATGTGACCCAAAAATCAGTCCAAGATTCAAATAACAAAAATCTAGGATTTTAACTCGAGAACGCAGCTGACTTTGATCAAGAGATATTCTTTCGTCAAAATTCTCTCTAGTGCCTTTTTGTGAGAATAACTGATTCGCTAAGTTTATTTGTCTTTAGGAGGTATTTATAATGTTTAAGTCAAGGATTAGTGGGTTTATTCTCTAATTGTAACCTAATTGTTAATTACTTGTATTTATTGTTGATATAATTATTTCGTAATTACTTTTGTACCTTTGAAGGGTATAATAGTTGTATCAATCTTGAAACCAAAATATTTTTATTCAATTTAACTTATTGATTATTTGTAAATTGTTTGCTCTTAAATTATCGTATATTAAATGATTTTAAATAAATCGTTTAAAAAAAAAAGCAATTATCATCTCTTTCTGATGTCTAATACTTAAAAAGATGATAACTTACATATAACACATATTATATGCAACATAAGCAATGAGGTCTTAGGCCAATGGTAAGGTGAAGGCTTCCATGAAAAAGGGCTTAAGAGTTCATATCCATTTTCTTATTGAATAATAGTTTTTTTTTTCAACTGAACAGTGTGTTCAATATTTGTTTGTTAATCATTTTATTGGACATTGATTTGTAGTTGTTGTATTGGTTCAATCATGTTATAAATTTGTTCTATTGATGATGTAGTAAATCATCTGAAAAAATCTTATAATTGATATAATTATAATGCTTCTCAAGAGCATAAAATTAATCATAAGGTAAATAATTATAAGTTATTATAAAAATAAAAAAAATATAAATTAAATAATTAATAAGATGAAATAAAAATAAAAGAAATAGGCCCCTCAGCCTATTAGCCTAACAGCTCCTAGTGTAAGTGTTAAAAAACCACAAAAGGCAACAATTAATAGGTTACGCACTTATTCATTAAAAGGCACATTTGCTAATTTGAAACCTAGAGAATGCACATTAACTATAGCTAACTACGTTACTGAGTTATGGACCTATCAATTTACTATATGATTCTTGACATGAATTTCAAACCAAATCATTTTGCCTCCATGGGAAATCTTTGACTCTTTGAACATTGAAGATGCAGATCAAATCAAGAGCCTGGGACTCAAGCACACCATCTGCAGCCTTGATGGAGAATGCAGTTGCAAAAAATGGACAACAAAAATTCCCCTTCAAGTTCAAAGAGAGTTTCAGTGGATTTCTTAGCACCAGCAACGATTAATTATTTTGATCAGACTATAAGAGCTCCTCTTCTGCAACTTACTCGAGAAAGTACCCTTTTAACTTTGATAGAGGATGCCTCCACCTAAGCCACAGGAATATGTCAAACAACATCAACAAACTAAGCCCCCTTAATCTTCTCGTTAAAGCTAAGAGTCCTCCTCAACTCCTAAGAGAACTGAGTAAAAGCCCAATGAGAAGAGAAAAGCCCCTCATGATGGAACAGAAGTCGATGTAATGTCGTTGTCATGTGCAAAGATGGAAGGTCATCACTAAGTTGCGACTTATATGGTTCACCATTAAAGTGTGGCCTAAGCATCACCACTTTTAAGATTAATAAACGCCTACCTTGCCCATCACTGACATCAATGACACTAGTCCCTAGCTAATTTATCACTAATACTCTATCATTGTTTACTAGCTATGTTGTCACCGGTACTTTGTTTTTGTTTTCCCGTTGGTCTCTAACCTGGATTTGTTTCATGTTTCTCGTTGGTTCCTACCTAATCCCTCATTGATTTTTATTTGGCTGTTAATATGTTTTTTAGTTCAATCTATCCCATCCAGTAAATAGCTATACATCTTATTACACTAACAATATTATCGAAACAACAACTATTATATCTAACATCACCACAAAGATAATACTTCATATAAACAATATTAACATGGTAAAAGTATGTTTAAGTAATGTAACCAAGTTTCATACATATAAAAGATGTACACAATTATATAATACACAAGAACTATACTATCATCTAACCAACCCTCGAGCACCATCATCGCTAACATGTGGAAGGTCTTGATGCTATAAACAACCCCGCTACATTGGTATAAGAGCTAGCAATACAAGACAACAATGGGGATCTGGAAGCCACCCAGCTGCTTGATCTTCTGGTACATATCTCGCTTCTATTGCTGCATTTCCTTTATCCTTTTCTACATCACCTCTATTTGTTCCTTAATGTCACGAATCTCCAACTGGTTTGGTTTCATTTGATCGTGAACCAAAGTGGCCTATAGTAATACCCTAGGAGCTTTTTTAGATAGCCAGGCTATGCCCTAAGCTTTGTATTTGACCCTTCTTGATAGGGTTTGTAGCTTCCAATCATATAGATAAATCAACGATAGATACTGGCTGGGATCTTCACTAAACCTATCCTGAGTTAAGAAGGAAATTAACAAAATTAGGGAGTACAAGAAATTATATCCTAAACTAAAAATATGAAAGAAAATATTTAGAGCACACTAAAAAACAAACTCATCAATACCCTCTCTCATCAAAGTATCACCTTTTTTCACTCTTTCTCTTGCACATGAAAATTTTAGAAAAATACTGCTTGAACCAAGTAATGAAATTGAGAACTTATTTTCTTACCATCTTTTGCATATTCTCTACAAAGCTAATGGAGCCTGCTATGTGCAATGATGTGTAGGGAAGTGCAATCTGGTTTGTGCACATATTGTTATCCATTTAACAATGCATTTGATTGAAGCCCTCAAGATCATAATGATTATAGGATATGATTTTTACCAACAGGGCTTATCATGAAATATGTCTCAGTAGTCATGATTTTGAAATTAATCTAAGTTATAGAATCCTTCAAATTAGGGCATCAAAGATTCAAAAAGTCTTAAACTAATGATGTATGCTCCAAAAGTTGGAAATGCCCTATTTCATAGGCAATTGGTGTAATGACACTAGTCCACACTGCTGTGTGCTTGTTCGATAACGAGTTTAGTTAAGGCCTTGGTTAGAGAAATTCATAAGGTAACCGTAATGGCATGTTGGTAATGGAAATTTTCTAGCTTATAATAGTACATATGATTAGACTTGAAGTTTCATGGTAATCTAGTGTATTAGTTCTCATGCTTTGATTCACATGGCGACCACCTAGTAAGGTCGAGTGGCATATGTTTTAGGTATAAACTACTTACATAAGGAGGTTTGAGGACTAATAACGGATTCATTGCTTAACTTCTCTTATATTTTTTATGATGCTCAACTTCTAAAATCTTTATGCAAGGTGGTGTGATAATTTGGAAAAGAGTTTGCAAAATTGAAGTCACTTTGATTTGATCATTAGAATATATACATAGTTATTAAGCCTATTAGGAAATCGATAGATATTTTGTTGCTAAGCATTATGGAAAAATAGAAAATGGGAGGTCTATTTTTGGATGATACTCATAAACGAAAGGGTTCACACACACATTAATTCACTCGTTGGTTGGGCTCCATTGGTTTGTTGCTAGACATGGACTGCAGAAATTGAGTACCCTTAAATTAGTACCATGTAAAGAAGTTTAACTAATCTGAATTAGATCACAAGTAAATAATTGTATTTCCTGTAATTTGTAAACACTTCCATTCCCTACAGTGTAATTTTGGGCCCTATTACTTTCTTTCAGCCCATATCATTTAATCTTATTTTCATCAAATGAAAGATTGAAAAAATAAAATAAAACATCATACTTTCGGATAATGCTACTTAGCGCAGCTTCACTCCTCTCACAGCCAAACCAAGTACCCAGTGACAAATCCAGGACATTTGAAACTTGAAAATGGCTTCAATTTCTTCGTCGTCTCTTTCGACAGTACTTTTCCCAGTGTGCAATTCATCTTGTATTTCTTCCAAAACCCAGTTGTCTTTCCCATCTTCTTATCCCTCGAAGTTGTTAATGGTGAAGCCCTCTCGAATCTGTTCTTCAAGAATTCTAGCTGCTCCTGAAGTCTTGGAATCCTATGCAGACTCTACAAAATCTGAGGTACCTTTTCTTTTTGCTCGAGATTATTATTTTCTTCCAATTTTTGAACGTTTTTGTCATTTTTATGAAACGGGTTTCAGTTTTTCCTTTTTTTATTGTAGGTTTTAGGGTGAAGGTCCTTCCTCTTTAACGCTGAGTATTAGTGCAGATTCAGATAAGGTATTTTCATTTCCTTCACTTTGCATTTTTACTTCCCTTTTTCCATTGTTACTATACATATGGCCTTTTTTTCGCTTGATTGCTCAATGCGCAACATAATTTGTAGCCGTGACGATTTGTTCTTCCAAATTATGGTAATAGCAACAGCATGGGGATGCTGGGGTTGGGCAATGTGGATGAGATATTTTATCACAGTTGTCAATTAATACCTTAGGACACTACTTAATTAGGGAATGTCTTATATTACATGCTATATTTCTCTATACTTGGATAAAGATTTTGCTTTATACCTTGTCGAAAGTGAATTTCTCCTTTTTTTTTTTCTTTTTTCCTTTTGTTGTTATTGTTGTTGTTGTTGTTGTTATTGTTGTTGTTGTTGTATTTATCATACTTTAAAATCAATGAATTATGAATTAACATCATTGATCATCCTATGTTGCTTGACTTAGAGTGTGGGACTGAGGTTTGCATCTATTGGTCTTGTATAAAAGTAAACCACTTAAAGTTCTTTCAAGGTAACCAGCAAAGAACTTTCAAGCACACAAATGATGAACAGTTATTATTTCTGGTGTTTTTCACCAATGGGTTGCATAAAATGGGTTAAAAATAAAGCTGCACATAATAATGCACTCAACGTAAAAAATGCAAGACTGGAGACATTTTTTGGGGAATGAAGGCCAAAGGATGGTGGTGTTTTAAATGTCCCATAGAATTTGAGAAATCCAGACATCTCAGAGATGCGCGGGGAGGTGGGAAATTCTTGAACAGGCTGCACTCCATCATATACTTCAAGAGTAAATTGATGAGAAGGGGTTGATAGTGTTGTTTTGACGGAGTCTAGATTGAATTAGATGTAGAATGAATGGCATTTTCCTTTTGCAACAATTTTTATTTGAGAAAATATCCATTCAACTTATCTATTCAAAAGTATATTCTTTTACACCCAATTGTTTTGGATTGGTTGGATGAGGTGATGGGTTCGGCTGAACTTGCTACCACTAGTTAGGATGAGTGTTACTTGATTTGCAAGCTTAGAATAGCTTCATGGCATGGGTGATATTTTGCTTGCAAAAGCTGGCAAAGCCAACTCCAACTTACCATACCCTTGATACCTTTTTTCCCAATAAGTGTAGTCTACAAAACATGAATGCTGGCAAAGCCAATCAAATCATCAATATATAAAACTTTCTCCAACGCATTGGTCTTTTCCATACATGAATTCGGAATCTTTGTTTTCTCTCTTGTGACATTAATTTCCTGGTTTTAGTGTTATGTTAACATGTGACTCAATTGTTATTGGATGCAAGAATGATAGTAATTTAGTCTTGAGAGTCTGTCTATAAGCATGCATGATGAACCGAAATATATATTTTGATGAGGCTTGAACTTGCAAACTTGCAATTACATCATTGGTAATTAAAGTTGTTTCTAAGTTAAAGAGAACAGAGTTATAGATGGTTGGTTGCATCATCTTGATATGTCCTACTGCATATTTCTTTTCTTATGAACATTGTCAATATTGAAACATAGACCAGCTGCAGATGCATTTTGCTAGATATGGTAACCTCAGTCCGACAGATACTTTGAATAAATATTACACATAATGAATTGATTGCTCCACTGTAGAATCATGGCTTTAGGTTTTTTGCTTACTTTTATTTGAGTTTCAATGTTTTCTCACAATGGTGCTTAATGACATCAATTCATATGATTAACATGTATCTCTACTTATTGCTTCACCGAGAAAATGAGAAATAATAACATTTCTCGAGCAAAGGAAAATAAATCTATATATCTAACTTTGTTCCATTAGAAATATTGCTACAATTTCCAGGACTTCCAAAGTGGGCTGGCTTATCTTTGTGTATTGTAGATGTGACATAACATAAAAAGTTATGAACGGAATTAGTGATAAATTCATAATTAATTAATAATCTTTTTTTAACTAAATTATGAACTTCTATCTTATTAATACACCATTTCAATCGACTATTGCTACTCCATATGTGCAAAAATGCACTCTGTGTAGTCCTTCTGCTCTTCATAGGACATTCTAGATATTAATTCAATATATATTTTAAAGTATGTGCCAATTTTCATCTGATGTTTTTTTATCCTTTTTCTTTTTAAAATTTTGGGAAGGATGCCTTTTCTTTCTTTCTTTCTTTCTTTCTTTCTTTTTGTCCATGTCTTTGAAATGCTATATGCTAATTGCTGATTGCTTCTCCAGATTTCAGAACTAATCACCAATGCATATTACAATTTAACTAAATCTTAGGGACTTTATCAGATGGAACTGTTGTCTTTACTTTTTTGTTTTTTTTTTTTTTTGG
>JACFYI010003127.1:128997-165518 GCA_014898755.1 Handroanthus guayacan | reverse complement strand
GGTCATACTTGGCCTCGATAGATTCTTTACCTGAGTAGCTCCCAAATCTCACCTAGATAACACATGGTCCGTACTTTTTCAAATATTGTTGTTCATACTTGACCTTAGGAGATTCTATACCTGAATAGCTCGCAAATCTCATCTGCGTCACTCCTGGATTATGCATGGTCATTCTTGTCATCGAAACGAGAAAATTTGCTTAATTATTTTTTGTTAATACTCGGAATTGGGAGACTGTATACCTGAATGGCTTGCAAATCTCACCTAGATAACGCATAGTTCGTGCATGGTCAACTATTTTAATGATACCTGGCCTCAGGAAATGTACTTTGCGTAACTACTGTTGACTCGTAAAGTTTTTCATGCATGGACACAAACGGCATCACGTGAAAGTCTATTTATTTTAATTTCAGTTAGTGCACCCAATGAGTATCAAGACAACGTGTAGTTTATTTCAGTTTATAGCAAATATATTCAATTTTTCTACATATTGTCATTTTTCTTGCAACAACTTCATCGCAATTGACAGTGGCCATCACTTAAAATTTTGTGAGCCATACGAGCCCGCGCCTCATCCATCAAGCATGTTTTCGCATAACTCCAGTAGTCGTCGGTGTCTCAAGCCAAACACTCTACCCACATGTACACAAAGACATCACAGCCAACTGATCCTTCTTGTTGCCTAACTTTTTTTTGGCAATATACGGCTTTTTGACAACGTTTCCAACTACTTGATTGAGGTACTGACCATAAAAATCACCCTACAAATTCATCCACAATATCAGTTCTTCGCATCACCAAATTCAATAATTTACGAGTAATTAGTTTATGGGAAAGGAAGCAAATGTACCATTCTTGCGCTGGCACCTTTGAAACGGAGGGGTGTCTATTGAATTCATGTACAAGATTTTCTTTCTTAATATGTCCAGGGCACGCAGAAACCAGTGACCTTCGGGATTAACCGGTAGAATAATAAAATGAGACTTCTTCAGAATATCAATTGTTATCTCCTTTAACCGTTCGATTGTATATGAACTTAATGTGCTAATAAAATCTTGTATCTTTGTCACATTGCGTTCTCCGATCTTCATGATTATTTCTTGCTATGAACAAGAAGATAGTTAGTCTATAGAATAGCTAGCACGAAAAATTATCAAATCTCAACTAAACTTTATTGATACCTGTACTACCGTGGAGATAAATGACATATCGTGATGGCTACATAATATAGAGATGTAGCAATCCATCGTGAATCCAGAAAGTTCCTTTCTGAATAGCAACTCACGCATGTCCTGCCCATCTACAATGTATTTTCCATCACCCCAAATGGTCCCCCTGCAAGTACAAGTAGTAAGATTGTAACTAAAGGACCATTTATTCAAATAAATAACAGCAAATTGTAAGAAAATTTCATTACTTCACATTATCTCTTTCAACAAATTTGTCGATGACCCCTCGCTTTTCATCCGTAATCAAGTCCCGACCTCTGCAGTCCTTCCTCCCTTCAAAAGGATCCAGCCTTGGTGAATCGTTCACATGTGATTCCTCCCCAACTTCGATAAAAGAAATTTCTTCCATCTGCTAAGTACACTCTTCAGTACACTTTACCAACACTTAAACATATATTAAATATCAACAGAATCAGTATGCAAAGTGTGACAAATCTAACTACACTTAATATCAACCATATAAGTTACATACCACCAGTTTAAACATGCGTATAAAGAGCAATAAAATTAAATAGACTTAATATCAACAGTTTAAACATTCAACAGGACAATTATACAGGATGCAACAAACTAATTATACTTTTCAAATGCCTTCACATTCAACTTCAGGTCTGACCATTTTTTTTTAAGGGCCAGCTTTTTCTTGCTCAGGTATGGTCTTGTTCTCTTCACCATGATCGCTTTCTTCATTCTTTTGTTTGGCACACTTGGCCGGCGTGATACTCAGAGGGCTATCAAAGTCTTTCAATTTTTATTTTTCAATCAACTTATCTCGATTCTGCACACTGTCAATGATGGATGACAAGGTGTGTATCACTTCGTAATCCCATTAATCAAAATTCACGTCTTGTCCAAAATCCAACTTCGGAGATATTGCCTCAAATTTTTTATTCATCTCAACCTCATGGTGGCATGATACTTGGCCTGCACGGTATTTTGTCTGATTTTCTTCGTTCATATCATTATATTCATTATCAGCATCATGATCACACTCCTCATCATCGTCACTATCTTTTCTTTTCTTCTCTTTCTCACCTTTCTTCTCTTTCTCCTCCTCATCCTCACCATCTTCCTTTTCACCTTTCTTATCATCCTGTCCTTCCTTGATTTTCTCTTTTTTTTACTCATCCTCCTCAGCTTTCTCTTCCTCTAGCTCATCTTCCTCATCTTCGTCATCTTTTCTTTCTTCATCCATCTCCTCATCTTCCTCATCTTTCCTTTCCTTCTCCTCCTCATCATTATCGCCCTACTTCTCACATACTGCTCCACGATCACGTTGCTCCTTAGTTGCAGCAGCGTCTGCTTTTATTGGAGCTAGCACACATAAATCCTTATTTGCTGCCGTCTCTAGTTCAGCTACTCTTTTCTTCAACTCCTTTATCTCCTGGTCTTTTGCCCTAACTATGGCAGCAACTGCACTGTCCGGATTTAACAAATATAACTCCTGACTTGTGGGATTAAACTCAAATACCTGTTACAATAACAAATGTAAATATTATTGTGGAATTACAATACCAAATTATAACAATATCCTAATCTGTAAATCATTACCATTTCAGTCGTTATACTTTTCAAACGATTCTCGATATCGTGCACTTTGTTGGGCAGCTTGCATTCTCCCCACCGGTATAATCGAGAAAATTCAATCAACTTTTGGACTGTTTCTAATGATGGGACACGTTCATAAAGCCATGTCTGTCATTCATAAATAAATTGTTATGCGTAGCCAAATACAAATATAAGTAATATAATCATTCAAATCAAACTCACTTACCATCAACCCAACAGTGCAACCGTCGAGGTATTTCTTTCGATTTTCTCCTATCTCGACACACTTCCTCATCTCTTGGATGAGGAATGAGTATGCAGCATTGCCCCATGCAAACTCCCCCACATTTGATAAATCGTCCAAGTATGGCAGGAGGAATCCAGTGGTCCAATAATTTGAAGTAGGAAATAAAAAATAATTAAAAACTAACAACATATACAACCTACAAAAGTCATCTATATCCTTTGCACTGTCTTTATTTGCAAGCTCATCTAATTTGTTAACTATATTTTTTCAATTCAAATTTTGAAGTTTTCCCGAAAGGAGTCTCTCCATTGTTCTGGACTTCATTTTCAAATTAACATCAACAGGTTGCCCCTTAGTTGGCAATCCCAAAACAATCGAGAACTCGGAAGAAGTAAAAGGACTTCCGCACCTCTCGCAAAAGCAAATGAGATGTTTCTCTCTCGGAACCTTCTGATGATAGCTGGAAGGCGAGATAAGCTCATGGGTAAAGAGGGTATTTCTTTGTAAATTGAGAATGGGATTTTCTCCAATGCCTCTCTGTGTTTTGCACCCATTTTAGATTTCAGATTCTTCATTGTGTTGTGCAAGAATATTATGGAGCAATGCGATAAAATTTCTGCCATTCCTGCCTTCAAATGTATAAAAACTTAATATATACTACAATGCAAATATAAGTGCAAAATCGAGTTTCAAATGCCTAACATGACGTAATAATCTTCTGTACTTCACTCAAGTATATATCCAAAACAACTTAAGCAGGAAATACAGACATTGCAAGTACTAAAATGGGGTAACGTCCAAAATCTCACTGCAGTCCACATATATGTAAATGCAAAATAGACTTTCAAATACCTAATGTTACGTACATTACGTATAAACTACAGTTTTTTCTCGCCTACAAATCCTTTTGAAGCATAAACCGAGTCAAATTAACCAAATGCATAACATTTCAAGTTTCTCATGCCTAACAATTCAAGTTTAAAATTACATCTTGATCAGAAAATCTCACTACATTGCAAATATAAGCTCAATTGATGAAAAAATCGAGAAAAAAATTACCTGAAAATTTCAAGTTTCACTGCAAATCGAACGAACGCCCTTTGGGTTGGTTTCACAGTCGAAATGAAAGCAGGTTTTCTTCTCGAACGGAGGCACGAAAAAACACAAGCACTGTTGTTTTCACCAGCACAATAACGCAAGAAGCTATTGGGGGTGTTCTTTTTTTTTTAATTTTTTTGGCTTTATTCTTATTTTGATGAACCAAGAACCAGGGTGCTCGCTTCTTTCTCAGGGGAGAATATGACCAGGCGCCAGAATATCAGCCTTTTTTTTGTTTTGTTTTTTTTTTCTTACCCAATTTTCTAGACAAGTTCTACGTTTTTTGTGTTAGGCAAGAATCGTTTTAGTTTTCGTTTTAGGAAAGAAAACGTGTTTAAGACTTTGAGGGAAGGTGTCAAAGTACGAAAAGAGAGTTGAAAAAATTATTTAAAATATCACCGATTGATCAGCGACAAAAACCTCCTTCGCTAATACTTTTACAACATGAGTGACGCCTCAGCGACCACAATGCTCATCGCTGCTGCTATCTTAACACACAGCGAGAGTTCAGCAACTAACACATCCCTCGCTTACATAATTACCCCAACCGGCGACAACACAGCGACCAACTTCGTACCTCGCTGATATCATCTCCACACTCAGCGATGCAATAGCGAAACATCAACGACAATTATTTCAGCTATAGCTCATCTGTTCGCTGATTCGTCTCTGATACATCGCTACATTTTTTAAAAATTGAAACGTCTCTTTTTGTACCCTGGTAGCAACGAAAACCCAATTTCTCGCTATGTGCTCACTAATTAGCGAGGAAGTAGCGATGAAATATTTTTGTCGCTACTTTCCGTAGCTGAACTGAAATTTTCTTGTAGTGTTTGTTTCAATTTGCACTTTTGCCTTTCTCAAGTTTCCACCCATATAACGAAAAAGGCATTTGTGGTATCAGGTTGATCCTAAACAGAAGATTAGGATCAAACTGAGATCGTACTGGGTACCTCTGATAGAAGACTCATGCAAGCAGATAATGGATGCTGCAAGGACAAAAAATGCAAAGACTATGGGTCTAGTACCTTTACCAACAAAGAAAAGAGTGTATTGTGTTCTTAAATCTCCACATGTCCACAAAGATGCCAGGTTCCATTTTGAAATCAGAACCCATCAACGACTTATCAACATTCTTTATCCTACTGCCCAAACAATCGACTCATTGATGCAGCTTGATCTGCCTGTCGGTGTTGATGTCGAGGTTAAGCTTTAGAAATTACCTCTCTGACTCACTTTTTCTTGTAGATTTGATTTTTGTTGCCTATGCAAGGCCAAGGATGAGTACCGACCGAACAGGCGATTGCAATTATTCCTTTGTATGATAGCTTGAAGTCAATGTTATGCCATTTGGTTGTCAGTAAATAATTCTTTGTGCATCAATATTATTTAAATTGGGGATAATTACCTCACCGCCCCCAAGATTTGGCATGATTACCATGATGTCCCTTAGGTTTGGATATTACCATTATACCTCTTTGTTAGTTATACCATTATACCATGGAAAAATTCTATAACATTACAAGTAAACTCCCAAAACAAGGGTTACAATCAAAATTATGTGTCAACTAAACTAATAATATTGGGTGCAACGGAAATTATTCAAAGTTCAGGGGGTGTAGTGACAATTATCCCTTACTTAAATTAGGGACTGTTAGGACTGATCACAATTTTAGAACAATCGCCCAGACAGCACAACACGTTTTTATTGATTTATTAAGCCGTGGTTTAAAAATTTAAATCAAAACTGCAGTGCAACAGTGGCTTGGTGCCACTCTGGACATTAATAAAACCACGTTGCGCAATTCCCATGTATAAAAATGTTTAATTTTAATACTTATGGAAGGTTTATTAATTCAATTAATAAGTGTTTTGACTTTTAACCACATATAGAATTAAATTTCTTAACAAAACTACATGCATACATATATATATATATATATGTATAAAAAATATTAAAGTGCAATCACACTAAGTTAGACTTGAATCTCACTCCAAATGTGAAATCTCCCAAGGCAATAATAAATCTCAGTCAAGAGGTATTCTCATGTTTTCTTCTATACTGTTCTTTTATGTTCAATTTTTTTCTTTAATTGTTTCTTCTCAATGCTTGGTGTAAAATTTGTTTGACATTAAAAATATTTGGGATAGAGCAAATGATTGTGTCTTCTTTAAGGTAAATTATTGAACATAATTGACCCTAGGAATCCCTTTATGCATTTATATTTTAACTAATATAAAGGCCCACACACAACATATATTTTTGTTATTTTGCTTTGTGGTTGTAGGAATGCATTCAACTTAGGATTGAAAGAATTTTTCCCAAAAAAAAAAAAAAAAAATCAATTAAACGTATACCAAATGAAATATCTTGTTTCCACTATGGCTAATTGCACTTCATTTGGAAATCTCTTTCTAGTAAACCTATCATGCTTGATTGTTTTCTTTGCTATTGATTAAAAACCAACCCAAATCATCCAAAACCGCTCAAAATCGCACCTTGATTTCATTTAACAAAGTGACAATTTGTAATTAAGTCCTACAAAAATCACATATAGAAATTCAATTTTAAATAGTAAAAGAACATAAAAATAAAAATGGCACTATAATCACCCCTTGATAATTACCTCAACACTTCATATGATGGGAAATCATAATTCACAAGGATACCCCCGTTGTTGATGAGGAAGTTAAGCTTTTGAAATTAATGATGTACGTAACTCTTTGTTTCTTGTAGATTTGATTTTTATTACCTATGCAAGACCGAAGACATTGGCTGAACTCTGGTGACAAGTGAGGAAAGAACAAGGTGGTTGCAATTATTTGTTTGTGTGATAGATTGAAATATTATGCAATTTCGTTATTAGTAAATATTTCCGAACCTTCTCAAGTTTAAATATTTAAATTAGGAATAATTACCTCAATGTCCACAAGCTTTAATTTAAGGGATAATTACCTCAACACCCTTGAAGTTTGATATAATTATCGAACAACATCTGAGGTTTTATAATTATAATTATAATTACACCCCTTGAAAATTTTAAAACATTACGAGTAAATCCTTTTTGAGGGATTATAATTATAATTATAATTATGCATAAGCGATAAAAAGTATAAGCATAATTATCCAAACCCTAAGAAGTGTTTTCGTAATTATGCCAAATCTCATGTGGTGCAAAGGCAATTGTCCTCAATTTAATTACAAAAATACTTTTATGATTTGGAAATTTACAATAATATCTCATGTTGTTAATTGTTAGTTCAACTCATAGAAAGTAACTTAAGAGCACTTCTGCAAAATTACATTTTGACCATCTCAAATCTCTAACATTAACATATTTCAAATAATATGATAGATTTTAAGGGCTAATTTAGCAAGCTTTTCGTTAGTTAAACCAATATAAGGGGATATCATTGTCAATATTTCTCCCACTAGAGGGGATGCTTTTGTATTTAAGTCAAACTTCAAGAGGGTTTAGATAATTTTCCCTTTAAATTATTAATGGGTTTAAAATGTGGACCTGGGAAATATGTGCTCGTAAACTAGAGCCTGTCGTTGTTGGAAAAAAGGGGCTGATATGATGAGTAATGGTGTATGGTCTCAAGAACCTGGAACCTTATCCGGGGAACTCAGAAATCCCCTGATTGTGCATCAAAGCGTGGGTGCCAAATTTCTGAAGATAGGCGGCTTCTCAAGAGCTTCAAAAGGCAGTGATAGTGATGTTTGGATGTTGATAACTGGGAGTATGAAAGGGCACTCCCAAAAATAATAACATAAAATAAAGGGTTAATTTTGCCTGATACCCCTTCAGAATAGTAAAATTACTCAACCGAATTATTTACACAAAATAAACATAGCATTAAAATAGTTATTATCACATTACTATTACATATTGCTCTTACACAAGTCCTGTTATATAACATTTATTACTCCTGTATTTTTTTTCAAGTATAAAATTTAACCTATTTATTTACAAAAATACACTTTCAACTATAGAGATATGAAAGATAAATCCCTTCATTAATAAAAATATTATTAAGATATAAGTGGCAAAATGGTTAATTTACTACTTCCACATGAGATTCCTAATAATGCATTTGTAGAAGGAAGGTATTGGTAATTTTATAAATTAAAAGGAAGGAATTGTAAATTTCACTATTTTGAAAGGGAAATAAATATAATTAATCCTAACATTACAAAGTAAACTATTATTATGGTCAAAGCCTATTTGCAGTGAAACGGCACCGACCTCCCTTTAAAATCCCCCTTAAGGGGAGGTCAGGGTATACAATCTCCTCCCCGAGCTACAAATTTGATTATTTATATTGTATTAGCACTCGACGCGTGCACATAAAATAATTAATATAAATTTCAATATATATATATATATATTAAGATATAATGCAAACTTGATTTGTATGTATTTAAACCATTAGAATATGATCAATATGCTTAAATAAATATGCATACAATTTGATATAAACATATAAATCAATGACTGAATGATCACTTTTTATTGTGTTGTGAGTATCTATTAAGGTAAATTAGTATTAAAGAGTATTTTAAGCAAGATACATTAAAATAAAGTATCAAAATAATTACATTTGACCCTCACTCTTTATATATAGTATAGATTATCCAAAATGGATAGCATAACTTGATATCCCATGGGAAATTAATTTTTTGTCTTCCACCACTTTAAATATGGTATGATTTTTCTCGACAGGTATAAATATCTATACTACATGTATTTACTCAGTCTGTATGGATGACCTTTACCTTCTGTTCTGTTTTCTTTTTGTTCTCAATGTTAAGAAACCTACAAGACAACCTAACTCAAGATACTTAAGCATTATGCACCACATATTTGTATAGCAAACAATAACTTGCAGAGCTAGAGTTCCTACATATTCGAGCAAGATTAAGATAATTTTGCAATATTTTCTAAATATTTTCCAATTTCGGCGCAGTAACACTTAGAAGTTATTCAAAAGTACGCCGCCCTTTTTTTGGTGAAATGGGCAAATGCATTGATTGGAGTACTTTGCTTCTCATTAAGGTTCTTCATATGAAATATATACTGTCATGTGATTTTTATCTGCTTTATCAACTGACATCTCCATTAGTTTTCTTTTCACACTCAAAATTATTTCTCTATATGAATTTTCAGGATGAAGGCAGAGGAAAAACTAAGAAAATGTCATTTGGCAGAATACGTATTACATGTTAATTTCTAGGTGCATGTTTAGCCTCAAAATCTACCTTAGAGTTACATACTACTTTCCTGATCTTGTATTTCATCTGAAAATCCACACGGGGCTACTTTTTGGCTAGATATTCTACTTAGAAGTCCATTTTGGGTCGAAGTGCTCCAATAACTTCAAGTTGAGGGAGTGAAATGCTTTTTAAGTTAGTTTTAGAGGGTATTGTGCTAAAATTAATAAATTAATTTGAGGGGAAAAAATACAAAATTAAGAATGTTTACTAATATTTTCTTGACCGTATAAAATATGCAGAACATAAATGGGGAAACATTCGTGAGGACGCAATAGTTTGTTGCGTAAGTGCCCATTTTTGGCCATGAAAATTACTCAGATACTTTGCATGTTGGGCTCATTTGCGGTCCTCAATGGGACAGTCAGTGGAGCACATTACAATCTAAGTCTATTCAAGTTGGATTTAAATTTTAGTACTTTTAACTAATTAAAATATTGGATGGTCATATGCAATTATAGATATTTATAATACGAAATAAATGAAAAAAATATGAATTTAAGAGATCTGATTTGTTAAAGATCCAAATCCAAATATTAAACTGTATTTTTTTTTATTAAAATAATAGTAATATTATATATAATATTAATAAAAGTTTTTAAATACAATATAATATATGTGTCTTTAAAATTCATAATATCTAACTTCATATTTTTTATGCATTATTTGGTAAAATAATGTAAATTTACTTTTCAATATATATATACACACACACATATATATAATATTATCAAATGTTGTTCGGGTCGCAATTCTATTATTAATTTTGAATTTTTATGGAATTCGAACTTGGTATTGATTGGCCTGAATTCTCAGGATCTCGAGTAGGATTCGGATATGAAAATTCGTAATCGAACTTGGATCCTGATTGTCCTAATTAGGTCTAGATTTGACTCGATTATAGCGCTAATCCTCAGTATGACTATTTCTTGTTTAAATTTTTGTGACAACTCAATCTTTGGTTTGGCTCATTTTTCGAGCTAAAAGAGCCATTCCATTATATTGACAATTTTAAAAAATTGATCATACTATGATCATAGTATGAGAGCAGTTGGACAAGTCGCCCCCATCGTCCAGTGGTTTAGGACATCTCTCTTTCAAGGAGGCAGTGATGATTCGCATTCCCCAAGGGGTAGGGTACTAGGAGAGGAAATTGAGAGCAACCATGAACCAAAATGGAAAAGTTTAGATAGGAATCAAAAGATAAAGAGAGAAACAAACCGATAAATACTTCGACTATCTTTTCGTTGACGTACAGTTTAAGTATTCCTTTTAAGTTTAACTTAAAGAAAGTTTGTCTTTTAACTTCTACTGGACTACGTTTACATATAAATTTTTGATAAATTGTTATTCAAATTTTTGACAATTCGGTTAACTAGAAATTGAACCGAATCAAATCGATTTTTTCATTGATCAAACTTCATAAATTGGTTTGGTTTTCGATTTCATAATAATGACCAAGTAAAAATATTGTTCAATTAATCAAAATATGAATTCGTTTAACCGAGTGTACATTGCTAACTAAAGTTATTGTTAAAACTTTTAAGACTATAAATGTTAATATGATGTTCTATTGATTTTAACATAATGTTGCTAATTTTTTTATTGCTATTTAGAATATTATACATATGAAAAAACTTTTTCAATTATAATATAATTTAGTCCCTTAGTTATTAATCATCATAAAAAATTTCAAACTAACTCCATTATGCACATTCATTTTCTTATTAAGAATTCCTACTTAAAATTATGTAAGATTCAAACATTAACATAAAATTTTAATATTTTTTTAAATTATATTTAATATTTCATATATTTGTCAATTCAAATATTTATATTCATGGCTAGACAATAGGTGATACCCATTCAAACAAAACACAGGAAAAGCAAAACCCAAAAAGGAGGAAAAAGAAAAAGGAAAATACTTGAAACAATGTAATGTTATGTAATAATTTTATACTGCTATTGGAAGTAAATTTTTGATTTGGTATATATTTATACAATCATGTTATAAAATAAAATGTTTAAGCTATCAAATATTTACATTTAGCTTAAACATTTACACTTTAAAATCTGATGTGGAGCAAACCCTAAACCTAAAAGAATATTTAATAAAGGCCCATCAAACCAGTTTAAAAAGAAACAAGATAACCAACCCATAACTTGTTAATTAATGGGTTGGTCCAGTAATAAAGTTGAGTCCATAATACAAACTTGACCTCAACCCGACTTGGAATAAACTCAACGAGGAAAATCGTGTGGAAAATTGCAAGCCTAAAAATGTAATATAGGTCATAGATCGACCCAACCCTGATCCAGCAAACCTTGCGAATATGACCCAAAATCCTAACCGTTAGATTTGTCTTTTTGTAATAGCTTAAGATGGAGCCACCTATCATTGTATAAATAGTGTATTCTAGGACCTATAAATACCCTTTTATATCACTGTGCACAAACAACAAGAAATTTGTAAGATCGCCATGACCTTGTGCCGTTATAGTGAAAACATTATCTTATAATACAAGTATTTCGGTTCTAATCAGTATTGAGTATTCTTAATCGTTTACTTTATCATTTCTCACTCTAATTAGACCTCTTGTACTTATCATTTGGCGTCGTCTATGGGAATTGATATATTTTCTTTCCCTACTTCACTATGATGGAAGCATCAATAGTCAGAGGTGAAGATCCTACCCTCACACCACCTCTTGGTTTCTAGCAAGTGACCCCAGGAACCGGAGAACCTAGTGTCACCCCGGGGGTCGCGCCTACTGCAAGTGACGTCATTATTCGAATGTTGAAATCCCAGTTGGAGGTGGTGTTTTATGAAGTACGGAAGAAGTATATGGCAGATAATCAACAAGCTCGAATTCAGAACCCACCAACTCAGCACAATGCATCTCCAGTAGCACCAAATGTCTCTTCTCAGGCACTCCCATGAATGAAGGATATAATGGCAAAGGGAAGGCTATTGAGAAGGTCGCTGATTCTAAAGATGTGGTAAACAGGAGCCCTAAACCTCAGGATCCTCCAAATGTTTACTGACGATAAAGAAAGAGAGATCACTTCATCGAAGTACAAGTGGAAACAAGGTCAAGACCCAAGCTCATCATAGGTGGAAAAGGGAAGAACTTTCTACACAAAGACCTCTACCCGAAATCTCCAGGCATAAGGTAAACGAGATTAGCGGCGAGGTCGAACACTTAACAAAAAATTGGATGAACTAAAAAGATGCAGAGCTATGCATGTCGTAAGGGAGATGCGTGATCTAGAAAAGAACAACTCTCCCTTCTGTGAAGAGATATTGGCTGAATATGTCCTGAACGATTTTAAGATCCTAAAGTTGCCAAATTATGATGGAACAGGAGATCCACAAAGGCATGTGAACAAGCTTGAAAGAATAATACGCCTTTATGCTATCAGTGATGCTCAGAAGGCTCAAACTTTTACTACTACTCGGGATGAGGCTACTGACGAATAGTTCACGAGCTTGGTGCCAGGAACCGTGGTGAGTTATACTCAACTAGCTAGGAAGTTCATGAACCACTTTGCTAGTAAGAAGAAGGCTAAGAAACCTTACACACATCTATTCTCTATCCAGCAGAAGGAAGATGAGCCTCTACGAGTGTTCATGGACAGTTTCAATATAGAGAGTTTGTTAGTTCAAGACCTCAAAGTAGACCTAGTGGTTTCCATCTTGCTGAACAGTCCACAACCTGGGAGCTTTAGATCAAACTCTCACGCAGCCTACCTAAATCCATGGAAGAATTGATGATCATGTCTGAAAAGTATATCAACGAGGAAAAGTTTAACAAAGTGAAGGAACATAGAGTACCACCACTACCCAAAAACCCGGGGTTCTAGAAGGAGAAAAAGGAGCAGAGAATAGAGGCTAGATCTGAAAAAGACAAAACTTTTTAAAGAAAAATACCAATATTATACTCTGTTGGCAAATACCTTAGCTCAAGCATTGATGGCCATTGAAGATCCCAAGTTCCTTTGGCCTAAGAAGACAAGAGATACCCCAGTAAAAATGACCTCCAAAAAATACTGCCACTTTTACAATGATAGAGGTCATGATACCGAGGATTGCTTCAAGCCCAAAGATGATATTGAAAGATTATAATAGCAAGGGTACTTTAAGGAGAATATCCTAAGAACTAAGCACCAGAGGTCCAAGTACAGAAGTGCTCAAAATTGAAAGTTAAGCCCATATCACCTTCGATGAAAATGATGCACAAGGCATAGTGATGCCGCACAACGACCCCTTGGTGATCACCATGGACATTGCGAATTTTGTGGTTAAGAAGGTGCTGATAAATAATAGGAGCTCAGTGGATATAATATTCCTTCACGTATTAAGGAGGATGATCTTAGATGTAACAGTCCTAAAGCTAGTACACACTCCGTTGGTTGGATTTGGAGGATCAGAGGTCATGCCAGTAGGAACGGTGGACCTCCCTGCATTGATGGGAGCAGAACCTTGCAGAAAAACAATAATGATGAAGTTCCTGGTGCTGGACTCACATTCGGCTTATAATGTGATCTTGGGAATACTAGGATTTAACTCATTTCAAGCGATAGCTTCAACATATCATCTCAAAATAAAATTTTCAATAAAGAATGGGATTGGTGAGGTCATCGGAGATCAGAAGGAGGCCCATGAATGTTACCAGGTGTCACTCAGAAAGAAAAAATTGACAGAGGAGAATGTGATCGAAAGAGAATGTAGTTCCTCAGTTGACTTGGAGAACTTGATTTATGAGGAGGATAGAGATGGAAAAAAGATGAAGATGGAGGATACCAAAATTTTACAAGTTGAAGAATTTAAGTTGATTGACTTGACCCCAGGGATAGAAGGAAAAGTTACTAAGATAGGGTCGAGTATGACCCCGATCATGGAAACCATGATGATTGATTGCCTCCGCAAAAATATAGATATCTTCGCATGAAAAACATCTGACTTTAAAGGGATTAACCCTGAGGTGATCATGCATAGACTGAACATTAACCCCAAGGCAAAACCTGTTAAACAAAAGAAAAGGACCTTTGGGACTGAAAGGAACAAGGTGATCAAATAAGAAGTAAACAAACTATTGGAAGCAGGATACATCGTGGAGGTCCAATTCATAGATTGGTTGGCCAATGTCGAGATAGTACCTAAACCAAGTGGAAAGTGGAGAATGTGTACTGATTTCACATATTTGAACAATGCATGCCCTAAGGACCCCTATCCATTACGTCGAATCGACCTGTTGGTGGACTCAACTGTAAGATGTGCCCTATTCAGCATGATGGATATATTCTAGGAATATCATCAGATCTTCATGGCAAAAGAAGATAAGAGTAAGACCTTATTTGTGGTTGAGAAAGGGATTTACTATTACAATGTGATGTCCTTTGGGCTAAAGAATGCTGATGCCACATACTAATGGCTTGTGAACAAAAGATCTTATTAGAAAATTTATAGAGGTGTATGTGAATGACATGTTGGTAAAGAGTCTAAGGGAAGAAGATCACTTGAACCACGTGAAGGAGTCATTTAACATCATGCGTAAGTAGGGGATGAAGTTGAACCTAAATAAGTGCACTTTTGGGGTAAAAGGTGGAAAATTTCTAGGCTTCCTAGTCAGTGAAAAAGGCATAGAGGTGAATCTCGAGAAAATCAAAGCAATACTTGACATGACCTCTCAAAATCAGTTAAGGATGCACAGAAGTTAGCGGGAAGAATCGCTTTACTAAACAGGTTTATCTAACGATCAGCTGACAAAAGCTTGTATTTCTTCAAGCTATTAAGAAATTTGAAAAAAATTTCTCGAGATAAGGATGCTAAAAAAGCTTTTCAAGATCTCAAAACATACTTGACCTCACCTCATTTTTTAACAAAACCCACACCTGGTGAACCTTGTACCTATGTTTGGTGGTCTTCGAGGTAGCTATAAGCACAATTCTTGTCAAAGAAGAGGAACAAGCTTACAAACCCATGTACGATGTTAGTAAAATACTGCAAGGAGTCGAGATCCAATGTGCAAAAATCAAAAAGTTGGCTTTGGTCGTGGTCATGACAGCAGGGAAACAAAGATCTTATTTTCAATCCCATAAGGCCATAGTCCTAACTAATCATCCTTTGAGGTAAGTGCTTTCAAAACCTTATGCTTTAGCGAGGTTGGTGAAATGGGCAATTCAGTGAGGTGAGTTCAAGATTGAGAACCATAGGAGGACCTCTACCAAAGCACAAGCATTGGCGGATTTTGTGGTAGAGTTAACACGGGAGCCTGATAAAGAGAAGAAATCGAAAACTTGGATGATGCACATTAAATGCTGAGCAAGGTCACACAAGGGTGGTGTCCGAATATATATACAAGGACCAGAAGTCGTTGAATTAGAATATGCTACTAGCTGGATTTTGAGGTCACGATTAACGAAGCTGGGTATGAAACCCTGATTATAGGTCTCAACATTGCTTCAAACCTTAAGATAAGAAAGGTGAATATATTCATGGACTCACAGCTGGTAGTAATGCAGGTCAAAGGAGAATACGAAACAAGAGAAATAACCCTAATGAATTTCCTGAAAAAGGTAAAAGAACTTATGAGAAACTTTGAATACTGTTAGCTCCACCAGATCCCAAGAGAAGAGAATGAGAAGGTAGATGCCTTGTCAAAATTTGGCCTAATGGCTCACGAGGTGAAGAGTAGAAAGATAACCCTGCTTATGGTTGAAAAACTAGCACCTAAAGGGGTCATCGAACATGAAGTATTGTAGCTTACGTATGGATCTTGGAAAGATTGTTTTATTAAAAACTTGATGAATAGAGAACTACCTGTAGATCTAAAGGAAGCTAAGCGCCTCAAGTTCAAAGCAAACAAGTTTACTTTAATTGATGGACAGCCCTACAAAAGATCATTTGAAGGATCGCTATTATAATGTTTGGATCCTGAAAGGGCACATTATGTGATGCGCGAAATCGATCAAGAAAATTGTGGGAATCACTCTGGAGCCCGAGCATTGATATTAAGGATCAAGCGACTAGGGTTCTTTTGGCCCATTATGAAGGAAGATGCCATTGACTTTGTCAAAAAATGAGAACAATATCAGTTTCATGCAAATTTGGCACATCAGCTAGGATCAACGATGGAAGCCATTGGAGTAACATGCTCCTTTAACCAATAAGGGATTGATATCTTGGGACCTTTTCCTCGTGGTAAGGGTCAAAAGAAGTTCATTGTGGTTGCAATGGAATACTTTACAAAATGGGTTGAAGCAGAAGCCTTGGCAAGGATTTCCGAGAATAAAATAATGAGCTTCTTATGGAAAAATATTGTATAGGTTCGAGGTCCCAAGGATCTTGTTCTCTGATAGATAATGGCATGGTGCAAAGAAATGAAGATCGAACAGCGGTTCACATCCGTAGGATACCCTTAGACAAATGGACAGACGGAGGTCATTAACCGTGTCATCCTTCAACACTTGAAAACCTAACTTCTTGATGCAAAGAGCTATTGGGTTGATGAACTACCAGGGGTCTTATGGGCATATCGAACGACCCAAGGTCCATTACTGGAGAAACCCCATTCTATTTGGTATATGGGTCAAAAGCAATTATACCAGTAGAAATTGGCGAACCAACCCTAAGGGTAATGGCTTATGATAAGGACAATAACTAGGAAATGAGGTTTCTCGAGTTGGAAATGATTGAGCAAACACGAAATAGGGCGAGAGCAAAGATCCTAAAATGCCAAAATGCAATGATCAGGGCATAGAATCAAAAAGTCAAAGCAAGGATCTTTCAAGCTAAAGACTTGGTCCTGAAAAAGGCAGAAGTCTCCAAACATGTGGGTAAGTTGGATCTCAACTGGGAAGGACCTTTTAAGGTTATTAAGGTCACAAAGCATGGAGCATATTGCCTAGAAGATCATGAAGGCAAAGAGCTCTCAAGATTCTGGAATGTTCAAAACTTGAAAAACAATTTATGCTTAATGGACTGACCCTAATTTCTTATTAATGAGATGCTTTGTTTAGTCCTTTGATTATTGTTGCAAAATACATTAGTTTAGCTGATCATTTAGTCTACCAAAATATCTATAAAAAAAAAAAAAGAAGGAGAAGAAGAAAAAAAAACTTATTCCGAAAAAGATAAATTTTAGAGGTCACATAACCTCAAAAAAATAAAAAACTTATTTTGAAAAAAGATAAGTTCTAAAGGTCACATGGCCTCAAAATATTAAAAAAAAAAAAAAAAAAAAAAAACTTATCCTAAAAAAGATAAGTTTTAGAGGTCACATGACCTCAAAATATATATATATATATATAATTTATTCTGAGAAAGAAAAGTTCTAAAGATCATATGATCTCAAAAAATGAAAAACTTATTCTGAAAAAGATAAGTTATGTCGCATGACTTCAAAAAATGAAAAACTTATTTTGAAAAAAATAAATTGTGGATGTCACATGACCTCAAAATAATGAAAAACTTGTTCTAAAGAAGATAAGTTGTGGAGGTTGCATGACCTCAAAAAAATGAAAAACTTATTCTGAAAAAAAATAAGTTATAGAGATCGCATGACCTCAAAAAATAAAATATGTATTCCGAAAAAGATAAGTTGTAAAGGTCATATGACCTCAAAAAATGAAGAACTTATTCTGAAAAAAGATTTCTTGAGGTCACATGACCTCAAAAAATGAAAGACATTCTGAAAAAGATAAGTTCTCAAGGTCATTGTGAATCTCAAAATACGAAAAAGATCAATTTTACACCTTGTCTTAAAATAAGTTTTCAACGTCAACGAGCCCTGAAGAAGATAGGGTGTCAAGTTCATTATCCGAAAAGATAAACTTTAAAATCATCTAAAAAAGATAGGGTTTCAAGGTCATAATGACCTTGGTATCCGAAAAAAAGATGGATTTCAAGTGGAGGTCACCATGACCTCAGAGTCTGAAAAAGATTTATTCCAAAATATTATCTTTTTAAGATAAGCTATGGAGGTCATTACATTGATAATAACATCAGTCTGAATGAAGAAGATTTCATTAAGGAGTTGTTGCCATTACATCGATAATAACTATCTTCATGAGGTCATAAGCTATAAACTAGAAGAACATGACCTTGACAAAGTGGCTTATACAAACCTATTGGTTAGATCCCACAAAAAGGAACAAAAGGACCCTGCAAAAGAAACGCCACTACAAATAGAAAAAAAAAAGGATGAAGAGGGGGGACTATGCCCAAGATCTCCTCGTCTGACTCTGACCTCACATCTTCTTCATTGGTGTCATATTCCCTCCATACGAGCTCGACTGATATCATCGACATAGTCAGATGACCTTAAGAACTTGTCCTTTCCATTAGCTAGACCGTGAGCATACGTCTTCTCTTTCTCGACCACTAGTTTCTGGTATTTTTGTTCAAGATCATAGATTTGACATTTGTACCCAACAAGCTTCTCCTTGTGAGCAGCAATCTCTTGGTCCCACGAATCTTAGATCGTCTTCTACTTATCCTCGAGCTCGGTTTTATCTTTTTCTAGCTTATTGACCTCGACCTCACATGCATAAAAAGCGTCCGTCCAGCCTGCACATTGCAATGACATTTGATAAAACAATGAAATAGCCTGCACACCCAATGTTAGTTAACGGCACGAAGGTCATATAGTAAGAAAACAAAAACATGCAAATCAAAACTTACCCTCATCAAGGCATGAGCACCACACTCTTCAAGACGACCCATATTCATGTTGCTTAAAGCAATAAGATCTCGAGGTAGTTGCACACCTTTGTAAAGTTTAAAAGATACCTCCCCCCGACTAGAATGAATCATGGTACTATGTTCAGAGACTTTCTAATCTGGGGCTAAATGAGGATAAAAAAAACTCTAGGTCAAATTGAGGATTGAAGGTCTCGAAGCCCCTACGAGCTGATTCGAGAGACTTCTTATGGGATTGATATACACCAACCAATCTTTTCTCTTCTTTAGGGGTCGTAGGATAGTCCACCGAAAGTCTAGAGTGTATACTACGCCTGCTGCTATGTGAACTTCTCCCTTTAGAATCTTTAGAATGAGATCGCTTGCATTTCTTGCTAGAAAGTTCTTCATTATGGGATTTCTTGCTCGAGCATCCAGCCTTGCTTTTTCCTTTGCTTATATGGGATGAAGGTCCAACGACCTTTTCTTTTCCTTTGTCAAGGCGAGGTGAAATGGAAGAAGAAACGATCGTGATCTCGAGGTCGCTCATAAGAGCCTTGTCGACTGGAGTACGAGGGGTCGGTTCAACACGACCAGCAACCATGGTTAAGGCGATAGCCTCAATGACATTAGCTGTAGTATTGAAGGTCGGGGCAGAAGAAGACCCCCTAACTGGGATACCAGTAGCCCGTGCTGTGGCCATGAGAGCTTCTTATTTTGCTTTCATCTTATTAACCACCCTAAAATTAGAGCTTATCATTATACCTGAAAAAAAAAGGTAATGAGTTCAAAACACATATATGAATACAAAAGTTTGATAGATAGGAATATTATCTAAGGTAATGTGAGTTTCAAGTTCCAAGGGGATAAGATCAAATGGCCTCAAAACAGGCTCTTATATAAGCTTTGAGCCGTTATAGAGCCAATCGGTTAGGTGATCTATGAAGCCATCATCCCAAGCTACCTTCCCAACTCGTCGAGGTCGCGATTTAGAAAAACACTAATTAGTCTGTATGTGCCAAGGACAGGAAGTAGGGGCTTGAAGAAAAAATTACCTTTCTCGCCAAGGACCTAGTGAGGACGAGACCTTATCTACAAACTTACATTTGGAATGAGTAGTAAGGTAATACCACCCATTTTTCCCCATTCGAGTCAAGGAGGTCAAATGAAAAAGAGACAAAAAATGTGTAAAGGAAAGATCTTGACCCAAGAACTCCATCACCATGAGAAAGCAAATGATATGATGGAAAGAATGTGGGAGCAACTGAGCAAGACATAGATCTAATCTTCTAAAGATCTCTTTTATAGGATCTGGTGTCGGAAACCTAAGCCCAGCCTCTAAGGTCCCTAAATGTACAGTTATATATCCAGGCGGAGGAATATGCATTCGATCATCAGGAGTGGGCATAATCACTTCATACTCAGGAGGGATCCCATAACGATTTACTATCCCTGATGATCGATAAACTACCAAGTTCGAGACTATAGCTACCCAGGGAGATGATTTTATTAGGTATTCACAAGCTTCCTGATTAACAGGTACTGTCGTGATATTCTCTCGATTATCCTCAGGGTCATGGTCCAGATTATTAATAAAATTATTGAGATTATTAGAATTACCAACACTACAGGGGTTATTATTGTCATTACGTGGTTCATAGATTATGACCTCGTTATAGGCGACCCCACCCTTATCAACATGGTCAGCTTTATTACAAAATTTTTTACATAATTCACTTGTTGAAAAACTAAAATCTAAAGAACTATCAGTACGACATAGACCCCCTAATTTGTCGGATGAAAGAGAATTAGAAGAACAAGAAGATAAACTCATGATAACAAAAAGAAGAGAGCAAGAAAAAAGAAAAATAAAAGGGAGAAAGATCAGAATGCTAAGGGGTCGAGATCTAACCTCAAAAGGCACAGGAGGCGGCGACAGAAATTAGTAGGTCACTCTAACCTCGAAGAGTAAAAGTGAAGATAAAATATCTCTTCAAGTCAAACCCTTATTTCTACGCATGAGAAGCTAGTCAACAATAGGAAAATCGACGGAGAAGATTGTGATGACTATACAAATCCAAGGGCTCTGATTGCGTATTTACAACTCCCCAAGCATTGAGACCTCACCTCCTTGGGGAGTAAATGATGTGGAGCAAACTCTAAACCTGAAAGAATATTTAAAAAAAGCCCATCAAGCAGGTTTAAAAGAAATAAGATGACCAGCCCATAACTTGTAAATTAATGGGTTGGTCCAGTAATGAAGCTGAGTCCACAATATGAACCTAATCTCGACCCGGATCTTGACTCGACTTGAAATCAACCAGACAAGGAAAACCATGTGGAAGGATGCAAGCCCAAAAACGTAATACAGCTCATGGGTCGACCTGACCCTGACCCAACGAACCTTGCGGATGTGACCTAAAATCCTAACCATTAGATTTGCCTTTTTGTAATAGCTTAAGATGGAGCCACCTGTCATTGTACAAATGGTGTATTCTAGCACCCATAAATACCCCTTATGTCACTGTGCACAAACAACAAGAAATTTGTAAGATCATCGTGACCTTGTGCCGTCATAGTGAAAATATTATCTTATAATACAAGTATTTCAGGTCTAATTAGTATTGAGTATTCTTAATTGTTTAGTTTATCATTTCTCACTCTAATTAGACCTCCTGTACTTATCAAAATGTAATAATCACTATAGGATCAATTTAGTTGGTTTAGCTAGGTATTTTTATAAGGTGATGAATGCAAAGTAGCTTACAATAATAATCCGTATAGCAAATTAATTACTCTTGACTTTTGTCATAAATTAATTTTAGTCCAGGCCTTAGCTTAGTTAGTATTTTAGTTTTTAGTGAGGTTGTGTACTCAGCATGTTAGAAAATAAAGATATGTCAGATTATCGATTATGCACAGATAATCAATATAAACGAGGCAAAGTTCTAAAATTAAGAAATACATATTTATCAAAATTCAAGGTAAGAAAATGTTAACATTATCCAATTCAGTTTATTTTTTTAAGAAACCAAAACCATGCAATAACACAGGTTGAAAATTTACAAAACAAACTGAATTAGTAAATCAAATAATAACACTTATCTCACAACTCTATATTGTAATAGAACTTTCCCAAAATTAAATCGCAGAATGTAGATTGCTTGCCTTGAAAAAAACGTTGCCTCTCTAACGATGCTCGGGTACAACAACTCTTTTTGGATAGGAAGGTATAGACACTTGGTACTGTATCGTTCAATTATCGGAATTAACAGTTCAGCAACTATATAAAAGAGAAGGGAGGGAGGTAGAGAGAAGATACAGAAATACTTTCTGTTGCATTGACCAAGGACAACCTTTCATAGGGGAGTTGGGTACTTCAATGTTTTTCAAACTTCCGATATGGGATAGGAGTTTTTTATATTCCCACAAGCCCACCTTCCTTTGTTTGAATTCCTATGTGGGATGACTTTTATACTCCAATGTTCTAATCTTTCAACGTGGGATGACTTTTATACTCCAATGTTTTAATTCTTCCAATGTGAGATGGCTCCACAACATACCACAAAAATCTATAGATTTAATCAATAATTGACACTAATTCAAAGAATTTTTAAGCATCTTTCTAACATGTAATTTAGCACAAATCTAAATGTGTTTAGTGTCAATTATAACACAGTATTTATGTTTTTTTTATAGGTACAGCACATAATTTATGACTAAAATAGATTATTGCACAGTATCAAAGGACTCTAATAATTACTCTAATACAATAATTGTTGGACAAGCTCCCAACCATTGCTTTTATAGTCTTTTTTTTTTTTTTTCTCTTTTTATCGGTAAATTGAATGCATAAATCATTGCCTTTATAGTCAACCACGAAGATAGTTTTTATTTTATTTATTTATTTATTTATTCTTTCCTCAAATATAGTTGCTGTGTCAGGCTATAATCTTTTTCTTTCTTCTTATTTAAGAAAATAAAAAAGGTTGGAAAAATGACATTAAAGTGGGTCCCAATTCCCAAGGAATCTCTGCAAGTGGGAAAGAAAATTCAAAGTGCAATAATATGTCAGGCAGCCAACGGTGTAGGTTCGCCGCATGCATTTTAGTGGTCTGTGGTCCTAAAATTGCCATCACATTGCACACAAACTATTTGATCTTTTTTTTTTTTTTTTCTTTTTATTAAAGATGGGAAGCAATGGTGGTACACTCAATCTCCTCCTTTTATGCCATATTCGATTTTTATGTTCATCAGGAAAAATATCAGACACCTAAACTAAATAATTTAAACGCTGGTCCCATCAATAACTTAATTGAGCACAATCAAAAGTCTAGTATAATTTATAATAATCAATGTTGATTTCTCACTTTGACTAAAGAGCGTGCAATTAATAAATGTATGAACAAAAGCATTGAGATGATTCGAAATTGAGACATAAAATTTATCAAATCAGTTGGGAGTGAGCTTGGAGAAACTAGGCCACCTCCTATGGTATAAATAAATTATTCTCCGTGCTAAAATGCAAAAGAGACATGTTATTTTGCTAAAATGGGGCCTAGCTCTCTTTGTTGACTAGTCACTAATCAATGAAAAGAACAAATACACACACACACACGTTCATGAATAATTATGAAATAACTATTGAATTACTTTATTCCTTTTTCGTCTTTTTTTTTTTAAGGAATTACTTTGCTTTTTTTTGTTTTTTTTGTTTTTTTTTGTTTTTTGAATAAAAGGAATGGCTTTGTTCAATGGCTTCTAAAATACATACATGTATGATTTATAAAGCTTTTATTTTCTTTTTCTTTTCAAGAAAAGAAAAAAATTTGAAAAATAAAGTCGATTTCTGTAGCTTTTGAGGTAGATTCCAAAATTATTTTCATATGAAAAAAGTCTAAAACATAAGAAAAGGAGATAATTTTTTTGCTATTTTTACTGAATGGAATCAAAATTATTAGTCAAAATTGAAACCAAACATCTTCTTCCCCAATTATTAGTCAAAATTGAAACCAAACATCTTCTTCCCCATGTTTTTATTTAATTTTCTTGTCCAAATGTTGCCATAATTCTTTCATTTATATTGAATTTATGGTGAACTAATGCGGCGGAATCATTAATTTACATAACCTTTTCTATTTTTTTCTTAAAAAAATAATTTAATAATAAATCTTATTTATAATATACATAAAAAAAAATAACAGCAATAAATTTGAAGGAAAAAAGAAAATTACGTAAATAATATGCGTGTTCAAACAACCGATACATATGCATACAATATCTAAAAGAGCTTACCTTTTATAAGCGGAGAAAAGGGCCAAATAATTCAGTATGCAAGTATGCAAGCGACAAATCTGTCGGAAAAAAAAAATAATAAATACCATAAACACACGCACAACCATTCAAGGGACAAACTAAAGCAATCCAGAAAAAGGAAAAATAAAAAAATCGTATTTCGTTGCAGAATCCAATGTTGAACCTGGACGAAATTTGTGACCCCATTCAAACCAATTATTCGCATGTGAATATCGGAGTGTTTCCTTTCTTTTCTTTTCTTTCTTTTTTTCTTTTTATTTTATCTTATGATAACTAGGAAATCAGAAGATATTATATTCACCAATCAACTTGTCTTGAAATTAAGGATCTCGCTATTTGAGAATTTTAGAGCAATGGAAGAGAATTAAAATTTGTTAAGTTCAACTATAAGAATAAAATGACATAACACCCTTGTAATGAATATCTATCGAAAGGGAGTTGATATTTACACTCCATAAAATAGAGTCACACTCCATTTTAATATCGATGTTAAGTATCTGAAAAAATTGTCCATGAGTATTATTTCTTTCACTCTCATTTTATATTATATATATTTGGTAGCAAGGTAACTAACGAGTGATGAATTTATAAAGTACGTTTTTCTTTTAAGTTTAATGTTAAGCAAAATACTATAAAGTTAACTTTAGAATTGTGTATTGATTAAATTTTAAAGTTTTATGAAGAAAATTCATGTAATTAAGAATATTATTCTGTTAATTAAATGAATTTGTTTGGTATAACTCTAAATTTAATAATTATAAAATTAATTTTTGGGATTTTCCTCATTACTAAATCTAATATAAAATACTTTAATAAAGTAGTACAAGATTTTAAAAATTTATTCAAATATTTGATTAAGATACAAGGACATGAAAAAGAAAAACTCAAGGTAGAGTCCACGAAAGAATTTTGCATTGAATAATTGTAGGAAGAATAATTGTAGGAATTAATATTTATATTTCCATCACCATTGAAAATTATATAATTGAAAGGTTTGTTAATAACTAGTAGACAATTTCGTCAATTGTCATAGAGTGGAGTGCGAATATCAATGAGTGGAGTGTAAATATTAATTCCTTTATTGAAAATATGGATCTTCGAGCGTAACCCAACCCCCAAAAAAATCACTTGTAAAGTGAGAATTATCGAAGATTATATAGAAAGATCACAATTCAAACACTTAATCGATTTGGGATTCTAACAAAATTGATGTATTAAGTTCTCTGTTACTCTAAAATATGTAGCCTCTGTTGTGTTTCAAGTTTATTATGAAAAGTAGGCAATATAATTTAATTTGGCTGGACCAAAATGAATTATTCTGCGGTAAAACCCGTGTGAAGGTCGATGTTCTAGAACTATGTGACGTTTATTCCAAATGTATGGTTTTACACGTTAAATTAGGTTATTATAAATTGCATAAAGACTAAAGTTATATTATTCATAATTTTGACAAAGTTATATGTATATAAAATAGTATAAATTTATCTGTGTAAATATATTTAAAAAATGTTGTATAAGGTCGTCAATGTTTCCATTTTTTTTTTTTTTTTTTTTGAGAGTAAAGCAGATTTGATATGTTTTCTTAATTGACATATTTGATAATCTATAAAATTTCAAAATTTGTAACTAACTTTAAACGACTAATGAACTTATTGTATAATTTAACATATTTATATTATAGGAATTTAAAATTTGATCCAAACTAAGAAAATATTGTCAGAAAAACCCCTCTTTTTCTATATACGAACTGGTTTATATCCCGTGTCTACGGATTAAAATAATTAAAGTATAACGCATGTGCATTATTTCCATTTTATTTTAAAATGAGTTTAGTGCATGGCATTTTAAAATGATATATAAAATCTTCCACGAATAAAATATGCATACTAACCGCTAGATGAGATCTTTTTTTCAAATAGTAATATGGATAACTCATGATCTGGAGGTCATGGGTTCGATACGCACCAATATGCGGCTATTTTTATATCTTAAGGTTGGCTATAAATGAGTTTTCTATAGTGTAGTAGGGTCTTAAGGATGTTTTTGATGTTCTATTGATCTTTGTTGATGACATTTTTTTTTTATAGTATAATAGGCTGTTAAGATTTTATTTTTTATTTTTTATGTTTTTATTGATCTTTGTTGTTAATGTACTAATGTGTAATAGTGTTAATAAGTTGTTTCTCTAAGAAAATAAATCTTTTATGTTAAATAATAGGGAATATACATTGTGCCACTTATACGATACTTATATTGAAGAAGCAACAATAAGAAGTTATCTTTCTTATTTTTAATAAGATTTGTGAATTGATAAACGATTTTTAAATATATATTATTTGTGATTGCTCTTAAATATTACTTCACTACAAATTTAACATAATCTTCCATCGTATCCAGCAAATTAAGAACTTGTATATTCTTGGTTTGTGTTATAAGACATTTTTGTGGTGAAATAATTTTATGTAACTTTTTCTTTTTTATTTTTCGACATATTAATTAGTGCTTAATTCAATAGCATAAATAATTTTATTGAATTAATTGTATGGAAAAATTGTGTAATTGTTTCTATTTCTATAACAAATAGAGTACTCTATTGTTTTCGAAGAATGCGCTTTTTAAGTAGCTACACTTTTCTCACAAAAATTTAAAAGAAGTAAAATTAAGATTGCAATGAAGTTTGTTAAAACTAAATCATTTTTAGAATGTAAATTTTAAGGGAAAGTTATTAAAAAGTACCAAAGCCTACTTTTATTTTGTAATTTATTCTCCACTTAAATTTTTACATAGCCAACTCCCTACTTTTCATTTTTTTTTAGAGTTCACTCTCTCCCTACTTGATTTGGCCAAAATACCAATGATTAGTATCTTTTCCACTATATTTTCTTTTTTTTTTTTTTTTTTTTTTTTTTTTTTTTGTTCTTTCTTTTCCAGCATCCATGCTCCCAAACACTTTAAACTCACATTCTCCTCCTTAAAAGCTGCTGCAGAACAATAAATGGGAAAAGGGGTAGAGCCGCCGACACCACCACCACAACGACCTGCATTTTCATTTTGCTTTCAGTGCCCATAATTTGTTTTCCAGTCCCATCCTCTATCACGGTTCATTTACATAAATCCTTTCTTTTTTTTGTGAAAAATGTCTACAAGTGGTGAAGGAGGTGAAGGAGCATCTTTTCAAATACTAGGAAGTTGCCACTATAGGGACCAACTCCACATAATATCAATTAAGAATAGCTCCACTTTGATGGGCCTGTATCTTAATCTTGCGAAAAAGTGAAATGAAATCAATTCGGAGCTCTTCACTCTATAATACTTAACTCATCGTGAGAAATTGTATGTGACTTTGAGCAGAGATGATGATGTATCAAATATGGTCCTACTGCATCTGATTCTAAAGTTGAACATTATTGACATTCTGGTCAGTCGGAAAGATGAGCCCATTGGACGTGAAAGGAAGGGTAGTGACATATGCAAGTAATTCTTCACTATTTAAATGTAATGTATTACTTACGTTTCTACTTGAAGTAGTTTAGAGAAATACTATATTTATTTGAAATTATACTAGAATACAGAACTTTGTATAGTTAAAGTATTATACAATGATACTTCATTTATCTGGATTTGTATTGCATTTTGTGAATTTTATACCGAGTGTTCTTTGATAATACTTTATTAATGGAAAATTGTACTGGAATGTTTAAATTTTATACTGCGAGTGTTCAGTGATAATACTTCATTTATCTAAAATTTTTCTAAATTGTTAAACTCAAAGGGATGCACTATATGAGAATATTAGTTCCAATAGTGCATTCCAAAATGAAATAAGTTTAGTTAACAACTCACTTGATGGATGGAGGCATTATATACATGGAGGGGGACAAACATTCAAGGATGCTAATAAATTCAGAATCATGTTGAAAAATTACATGATTGCTAATGTACGATCATTTGTGTATAAGAAAAATGATAGCAAAAAAATCATAGTAGTTTGTAGTGATGAAAATTGCAATTGGCGAATTAATGCATCAAAACAAGAGGCAGATAAGTTATTCGGCATTCGAAATTGTAATTTGGTACACATATGTGGTGAAGCAAATCTTTGCACAAAGGGACATCCAAAAGCTTATTCTACTTGGGTTGTAAACATTGTCAAGGAAAAATTCAGAGGAGAGCCAAGTTACTGGCCATGTAATATGTTGAATGATATTCGTAGAAAATATGGTATGGAACTTCCTTACCACAAACAATGGAAGGGTAAAGAAATTGCTATGCACGACATTTATGGGATGGAGAAGGGATTTTATGACAAATTAAGATGGAATTGTAATATTGTGAAGCAAACAAACCCGGAAAGTGTTGCAGACTATGAGATTGACCCAAGTAGTTAGAAATTTCATCGGCTCTTTATATGCTTCAGTGCTTGTCTTTTGGGTTTTCTTCGTGGTTGTAGACTGTTGATATTCTTATATGGAATCCATATAAAAAATAAATACAGAGAATGCTTACTTAGTGGTGTGTGTAAGGACCCGAATGATGATTTATTCACGATAGCAAATGCAGTAGTGGACGCAGAAAATGATATCAATTGGAAGTGGTTCTTTTTTAAGTTGAGAGATATGTTAGATTCTCACCATGACATGGGGTTCACAAGATTTATATTCTTCTTTGATCGACATCCAAAGCTTCTTAAAGCCATCCCTATGGTATTTCTGGGTAACCACCATGCCTATTGTTGAGACATTTGGTGGATAATTTTAAGAAGCAAGTAAGATCTTTATCTTTAATTGTTAAATAATTTATTGAAATAATGTTTAATTTATATATTTATTAATTCTATAATTTTAAATGTAGGTATTAAGGAGGTATCTCTAACACAACAAAATACGTTAGGCTTCTATTTTCATGAAAGCTACATATGCTCCTACAAGGTAGGAGTACACTAGACATATAGACAACATATTGGAGTCAATGCCTCTGGCCAGAAAGTTTATTATGCAGCCTGAGCCTCAATGTTGGGCAAATTTATTGTTCCATGGAGGCTGATGGGGAGTGATAAATAATAATCAAGCGGAATGTTGGAATAATTAGGTGAAACCAGCTCGATTTATGTCGGTTGCAGCCATGGTCGATGACATATGGAAAAAAATAATGATTTTAATACATGATCAACGAGAAGAATCTAATAAAATGGTTGACGAATTATGCCCTAAGCAAGAGAAGAAATTGACAATCAATTACATGGCCTCTCGTAGGTTAAAAGTTGAGAGGTCGAGTGGTTGGACTTTTGAGGTCATTGAAAGTGACAAGTCGTATGCTGTGGATTTGCATAGCAGGGTTTATACTTGTAGATCATGGCAGGTTGATAGAATGTTGTGCAAGCATGCTTGTGCTTGTATTGAAGCAAAGTCGCTTTCCTTATATAATTTTACTGATCAGTACTATCAGGTTGAGATATATAAACAAACATACCAAGTAGTGATAAACTCGATTCCTACTTTTGAAATGGATATGTTCCTTATAGATGACAACGGCGCCCTTAATGCACTAGATGTACGATCTCAACCAGGTTATAGAAGGACGCAAATGGTTCTTTCACTAGTTGATATACATGTAAAAAAGTGTAAACGGTATGCTCGGCATGGGCATAATCGTCGTACATGCAAAGAAGTATTGAATTAGCAGAATACACATAGCATCGATAATATATTGTTTGTTCCACACTTTTCTTTCCATCTTCATTATTGTAGTACCTTTTGTCATAACTTACTGACTCAATTTTTTTTTTGCTGGTTGTCTTTGTTTTTTAATCAGCGAAGGGAGTACTTGCAGAAGATTAGAATTTCTGAAGGACATTTATTCTTGAAAAGTTTCATTGTAATATTTGGACTACTTGTATTGTATTGTTTGGATTGTTTTATGTACTATTGATGCATTGATGTATTGATGTACTTGTGGGAATATCGTGTTAGACATATTATTCAAAACATACTTTGTATATGTATTGCTGCTGTGTTGTACTTATTTTATATTCATTAAGTACTCTGGAACATTTTGTACTTAGTTGTAGGATTTTTATACTTTATTTATGTGGATATTATATTTGAAATGGAGCATTTTGTACTTAGGTGTACATTTTGCGCTTAGTTGTAGGATGTTTGTACTCCATTTATGTGAATATTAAAAATATGCTTGAAATGGAGCATTTTGTACTAAATCATATTTCTCACATATGCATCAGGAAATCTTGTCCATTCTAAGTGTTGTGCAATGATTCGCAGTAGTGTCCAGTGTACCGCATCTGAGAGGATATATACTTTATTTCTTTACATCATGTACTTCATTTTCATCATTTTGTATTGCGTTTGATTTATTGAACATTTTTTACTATTTTACACACTTATGAGTTATCCATTATGATAAAAACTATTACGATACGAATTGGAAATCGAGAATTATGATGAGAAATCGACTTGATTAATAGATGTGATTCTTGAATTCCCACTATATGAAATTAAAAAGAAGAATTTACTGAGAAGAGAATAAGAACTTTCAACTACTACTTTTTTATTCTGGACATGAACTTGGGAGAGGGATTGCCCCATTTATAAAGATTCAAAATTCAAGTCTCCTTATTCTACTAGGAAACAACTATCAAAATTCTAATAATTCTAGATTCTGAACAAAAGGGCCAAACATCCAAGAGAAGAAACTGTTAAAAAGACCCAAGCTATACAAAAGGCCCAACTCATAAAGTATAGTAACAAAACATGCTTTGTTAAAGGCGTACATCCACTATTTCTTCATTCTAATCTGCTTTTCATTTTCACTTGTTAATACCTTCCCCTTCAAATAATTCTTGTCCTCAAGGATTAAAACAGTGAGTAATGAATCTTGTTAAATGCTTTCAAGCCCTATCTTCATCCCAGGAATTGCAGCCAGTGAGCAAAGGTTCATGCTCCAAACTGTGGAGGCGGCTTTGGCGGGGGAAGTGGTTCTTGCAACTGTTTCTTAACCTTAAAACATCAGCTCATTCCAAGAATAAGATCACCTTCATATGCTTCTCTTATCATTTCCTTCATCCTCAGATATTTAGGAATTGTTTTGTCATCCTGAAACTGCAATGTTTCAGTGTTAACATCATCAAGGATAGTCAACTCACTAAAAGATGTGGAGAAGATCTGCCAGTTAGTGAGTTCTTGCAATCTTAGGACTGAAGCAAGAGCCCTATTCTTCAACACATCTTTTTTAGAACTAGTAAGGCCACTAGACAAATCCCATAACTCCTTAGCACCCACATCATGCAAAGTAACAGATTTAATGCCTATGAGAACAAGGTTATTTGCTATTTTAGGTCTAATACATTGCATGATAGAAATGAGAATGTTAGAAGCAAAGAATTGCTGTACAGTCTCTTGTCCATAAATGGCTAGTTGACAGTGGTGCAACTTATGGTCAATCTCCGGAATCCTAGTGTTACCAATGCCATTAGGATTAAGACTTCCTCCTTTATTAGAATTATGATCTTTCCCTCTCTTTTCATCAAACCATGACACTTTACTTGCAATATTGCCTTTTCCATGCTTGAGTCTTGTCTTCAAGACTCTAACTAGGGAAAGTTGAGCAGTTTCCTCCCATAAAATTCCTGATTCATAAGCCCCAAAATACTCCATAACAGTCAATGAACTATAAAGAAGACGCTAGTTCTTGCCACTTTCAGTGAATATATTCAAACTCAACTGATTCAACTGAGAGGATTTCTTCGTGGCCAGTGTTATTCTTGCCAAAACCATATCATGAGAATCCTAAGGTCCCTCAACCATGGCATCTGAACCTTTTGTTCAATCTCCAAAATCGACAACGCCTTCATATTCACCTCCCTTTTTATTTTACCTGTAGGTTGCTTGAAGACCTTCATGAAAACCATGGTTGGATTTTCAATCATGGGGTTCGATTCATCTTGAGTCAAATATGCCATATCTGTATTATTTATCGAGGAGGATGAGCCATTATCAACTTGTTGTTTGTGGAATCTTTCGACGGGATCTCCTTCTTTTGATTCTTGAAGTGTAGTGGGCACTAATTTTTCAAGATCACTGTTTGTGACATTTTGCCAAACAGCTTCTAGATCAGTTGGAAGGCCAGCCCACATGACACACATTTCTTGATTTTGCTCTTCAAGATTCCTTGGGGTGTTTTGTTGATTGTTCATATAGGCCCTTAGCATGACCCGTAGATCCTCAAGTCACTTTAGTACTTGTTCTTGAATTGCAACACAATCTTTAAACTCCTTGAGTCCTCCTACATCATTGGTCTCTTGAATCTTAGGGCCAAGCACCATTGGAGGATTTGAAAGTGTTTTTTGAAGTGCAAAAACACCTGGGTCTTACTTCCGAAGAACTGTCTGACTTTTGATACCATTTGTTACTGTACGAATTGAAAATTGAGAATTATGATGACAAACGACTTGATTAATGGATGTAATTCTTGAATTCCCACTATATGGAATTAAAAAGAAGAATTTACTGAGAAGAGAAGAAGAACTTTCAACTACTACTTTTTTATTCTGGACATGAACTTGGGAGAGGGATTGCCCCCTTTATAAAGACTCAAAATTCAAGTCTCTTTATTCTACTAGGAAACAACTATCAGAATTCTAATAATTCTGGATTCTAAACAAAAGGGCCAAAAACCCAAGAGAAGAAACTGTTAAAAAGGCCTAAGCTATACAAATGGCCCAACTCACAAAGTATAGTAACAAAACATGCTTTGTCAAAGGCATACATCCACTATTTCTTCATTCTAATCTGCTTTTCATTTTGACTTGTTACAAAAACATCCAGAACACCATCAACAAGGTGTAATTATAGTAAAGATGGTGAGATGCGCTTGTTAAAATAGGGAAGTATACCTCATTTCAGAGGATATGTACTTCGGTTGTTCGTATTATGTACTCTATAGTCAGTGATTTATATTGATTCTGACCTTTGTAATATGTTCTTCCGCTGTATGCCGAGATATTTTTCGTAACAATTATGCTTTTCCCCTTATCCTCCTTATCCTCATTATCCTCATTATCCATTATAGCAATTAGCACAGCCTGTCTCTGTTCGTAAATCATGACAGCCAGTTCAAAACCAAAAAGTTCAAAAAACCAAAATATATATATATATATGTTTAGTGCATTATGCAGCAGATTAAGTACATAAATAGAGTAATGAAGTACATTAGTTACATAACATGCTCTCTATATTTCATCCTTAACCACGACCACGAAAGCAACCCCAATCACGACCTTTAATAACTAGCTGCTTAACCCTTTTAGATGGTAAGGTGCTTAGGAGGGGGGTGACGAAGTCTACTTTCCTTTTCGGTACCCTGTCCATTCTATTTTGGACATCCACCACAATGGAAGAAGCTAATGCCAATGCAGCATTCGTCGCCTCCTCGTCAATGGTTAGATCATTCACTAAGTCCTCAACGGTGATGGGAGCATTCACCGACGCCTCACTGACACCATCATCATTACCCTTATCATCACCATTATCATCCTTTCCTTTCCCGCTTTCATCTTCCTCACCTGTTGTCCGTTTGCTCTCTTCAGCATCTAATCCATCATCATTCTTTATTTTTTCCTCCTTTTCACCGATCCACCAGTCTTCTTTCATTTCTCTTCATTATCTGAAACACCAGCTTCTTTCTCAGTAACATTCTGCACAAGCTCTTCAGTAGCCTTCTCTGTCTCCTCACCATTCTCTTTTTCACTTCTCTTCGCCTCCGATTCAGCAATCCTATATTTTTCAATTAGAGCCTCTAACTCTGCAATCCTATACTGTAGTGCCTTGATTTCTTCATCTTTTGCTCTTAGAACAACTTCAACTACAATATTGTCAAAGGATGGCACGATCGTCCCAGTAGCATCCGTTGGCTTTCTTATTGGAGCTAGCAAATCAAACTCCTCGGGAGCAGAGATAAGGGGCAACACTTGTTATAAGAAGAACCAATCAATATTTGTTTGTAATTTCACACCAATAACAAACAATTACAAAGGAATGATAATGATTTATTATCATATCTCTTGTTATCTCTTTCAATTTCTCCTCGGCAACGGTCACCTTATTGGGCAGCCTGCTTTCGCTCCACCAATAAAATCAAGAAAATTCATACAAGTTCCGAGGTGATGCCAACGATGGAATGGGTTCATATATCTAAGCTGTCATTTATAATTTCATTGTCATATTCAACCAATCATAAATAGAAGTAAAATTATTATTAAAATGAATAACACCTACCATCAAGCCACTAGTACAGCCGTCTAAGTACTTTTTTGGTGCATCTTCCCCAGTTTCTCCTCCGCAATGGTTCCTCATATCCTCCACAAAAAAGTTGTATGCTGCTTCACCCTATGCATACAAGCCAACTCTTAACAAATCATCCAAGTAAGGCAGGACAAATCGTGGTGTCTAATAGTTATTCGTTGGAAATAAAATTCAATTAAAAACTAAAAGCATGTACAACCTAAAAAGTCTCCTAAAGCGTCTTCACTTTATTTATGTACAAGCTGCTCTAACGTTTTTGCAATATTAGATCGGGTTACATTTTTTAGTTGTCTTCCAAAAAATCAAGCAACCGTTAAAGACTCCATTTTTAGTTTTACATTGACGGATTGTCACACTTGCTGCAATCCTAAAATCATAGAGAACTCAGATGCAACAGATGAAACTTTCACGTCTTCACCCAATATAAATGATAGCTTTTTAACATCAAACCTTCTCAACATAGCTTCAATTCGAATGAAGATAGCATTTAGTTTTAGAATGTCAAAGTATATATAAAAGGGAGTCTTCTTCAGTGCCTCAATGTGCTTTAAACCTATTTTGAATTTTAAACTCTCCATAGTGGATTGAAAATATTGCGGGAAGCATCATGAGTAAAGGTCATGTACTCTAGGCATTTCTGCAATCAAACACAAAAAGGGTTTTAGTACAGTCAGTACTCAAAGTTTGAGTTTCTGTACTCAAGTTGCTAGTATCCATACTAAAATAGTTGATCCGATTTTGCAAAGAAACCAACATGTTATTTATTTAAATAGACCAAAATTCCATCAAATCTTTAATCCACCAATCAATAAACGAACATAGTTGAATCCAGCCATCAATAAACCAACATAATTGGACCCTAAATCTACCAATCTTTAATCCAGCAATCAATTGTAAATTTGGGTGCTAAAAAGAATTAAAAAAAGGCATAAAATCAAATCCCAACAATCTAAATACTGATAAACCCTCAATTAAATAGACTTAACTTCATTCAATCACATAAATCGTATATTCAGTTTTTGAAATCCAGAGAACCATAAAACCTAGCCAATGAAGCACAAAATCTAGCCAATAGAGCACATATTCAGCTCTTTTAAGTACATTTTTAGGTTCTTCAAACTTTGTCTCTACGGTCAAATTCATAATATTGAAAATTATTTACACAACAAAAAAAAAAGCATAAAACCCAATCAATCAAGCACAAATTTAGAAATAATCTGTACAATCCCAACAATCCAAATACTGATAAACCCTCAATTAAACAAACCCAAATTCATTCAATCATCTAGATCATATATTCAGGTTCTGAAATCAAAAGAATCATAAAACCTAACCAATGAAGCACAAAATCTAAACAATAGAGCATATATTCAGCCCTTTCAAGTACATTTTTAGGGTTCTTCAAAATTCTCTCTACAATTCTTATAAAATGTACAATCATATTCATAATACCCTAAATTACTTACATAACAATTCAAATGAAATATTTATGTGCTCGAACAAGAGTTCGAAAAAAAATGAGAAAAAATACCTTATATTTGTTTGGAAAACTGAATGGCAGAGAATTGTGTGAACAAACACGAACAGAGAACAAATGGTAACAAAGAACAAACACGAACAGGGAATAAAAAGAGAGGAAGGAACATGAAGAGAAAAGAGGAAGGAAAATGAAGAGAAACCATACAATGTGCAAGCAGGAAACGAAGAGAAAGAAGAAAAGGAAAATCAGGAAAAGAGATGAAGAAAAACGGTAAATGCAAGTGCTTCTTTGTTCAGAAGCGTGTTTTCAGTTGTTAGGGGGGGGAGTCAG
>JACFYI010003127.1:51653-109929 GCA_014898755.1 Handroanthus guayacan | reverse complement strand
TAATCGTGCAATATGTGATGTTGAAATAAAATCATTGCACGTTTTATAAAAATCATTCGGTAAATTTAATCAAGGAAATCTCGGGTGTTACATATAAGATATTTAAAAGCTAACATGTCAAGAAGTGTTCAGTAAATTTTTTTAAAAAAGATCTTGTTAACTTATAAAATATGATATTTGGGCCTTATAAACTTTTTTTGGAAGAATAAGTAGTTCTTGATTTATTTTTAAAATCTTCACATATACCTTCAATTTTAGCCATTTTAATTATAAAATTATTATTACTATTATCTTATAAGCTAAAAGGTCTTATTTCATTCAAACACTTTAACAACTTATTTTTAAAATAAAATTTAATATCTTATAAGCTTTAAAAGCATCTTATATTTGAGAGCTTATAAGATGTTTTAAGCTTAGGCAAACACCGTTTGTCAAAAATTCTTTTTATGCATCTCATAACGATATTTCATGTAAGTAGAACTTTATTAAATAAATTTAAATAATGTGAAATTCTTCTCTTTTGATTGTTTGAAATTTAGAGTGAAATGTATTTTAACAATTCAACAACTATAAATCAAATTATTTATTAAAAAACAAGAAAAAGATTGGTTGAATGACTATTTCTTTTTAAAACTAGACGTAGTATTATGAAGGGCATACTGATAAATAATTGCTTGCTGAAATATTTTAAATAGTTAAGAAAGAAATAAAACAATGCAATAAAATAAAATAAAATAAAAAAGAAAAACTCTTAATTATAATTCTTAAGAATGTGTCCCAATCCATACCTTCCTTCCTCTATGACTCTATATAACTCCCCAGTGCACCTTCGTTCTACTTGCACCTCTCGTTTCTATGTCCACAAAATTTCTAGGATCATCATTTGCAGTCCGTCAACCCATTTTCATGCCATTCAAGAACTCTACTTTCACCATGGCAACTTGTATACACTCTCCAAGAACAGAAACTCCTCCCCAAACCAATCCCAAAATCGATGATGATGTGTTCAACAATTTTGCAAGGTTTTATAGACCTTATTCACCTGATCTTGTTTCTTGCGTGCCCATTTCAGAAAAAAGGTCAAAGGCCGTTAGCATAAACCCTGATGAAAAGGCTTTTGATTTATGGCAGCTGATGACGGAGGAAGCCAGGTCAGATGTTGATCAGGAACCCATATTATCAAATTATTATTTCAGTTCAATATTGTCCCGTGATTCAATGGAGAGTGCTCTAGCTAATTATCTTTCTATGAAATTGAGCAATTCTAGCCTGCCTACTGGTACCCTTTATGATCTTTTCTTGGAAGTTCTCACAGAGGATCAAGAAATTATGTGGGCAGTCAATGATGATCTGAGGGCAGTTAAGGAGAGGGACCCTGCCTGTATTAGTTATGTGCACTGTTTCTTGAATTTTAAAGGATTCTTGGCCTGTCAGGCTCATAGGATAGCACACAGTTTATGGTCCAAAGGTAGAAAAATCTTGGCTTTGTTGATACAAAATAGGGTGTCTGAAGTTTTTGCAGTGGATATCCATCCAGGGGCAAAAATTGGGAGAGGGATTTTGCTTGATCATGCAACAGGAGTTGTGATTGGAGAAACTGCTGTAATTGGGAATAATGTGTCCATTTTGCACAATGTGACTTTGGGCGGCACCGGTAAGGTCTCAGGCGATCGACATCCGAAAATTGGTGATGGAGTCTTGATTGGAGCAGGAACTTGTGTTTTGGGCAATGTTAGAATCGAAGACGGGGCCAAGATTGGTGCAGGGTCAGTAGTTCTAAAACAGGTTCCTGCTAGGACTACCGCTGTAGGAAACCCTGCTAAATTGATTGGAGGGAAGGAAAATCCCATTAAGCTCGATAAGATTCCTAGCTTAACAATGGATCACACATCACATATATCTGAATGGTCCAATTACGTTATTTAGATTCGTAACTTTTGTACTTCTTTCCTAGCTAGTGCTGTTTGAATTGTTGGACCTTGAGGGTGTTGTTTATGCTTTAAAGAGAGAATCTAAGTTTTCCCATTCACATAGATTGTATCCTCGTATCTCTGTAATGTAACTGTATCGAATAAGCCGCTTTTCGGCTTGTTCGTTAGTTCTGTACTTACCATTTCATGCTTAATAGCTGTGCAACATTATATAAGCTTAGTCTATTTCCATACTACATTTACCCTTTTTTCTGAAGTTGTTTTCATGCTTGTTGTCTCTGTTGGAATATGTTGATAGTGATGCTTTTATTTAGCAACTGTGCTTTTAGTTTTCATTACTGTATATCACTGCAAGCAATCCTCGCTCTTGTAAAAAGAATTGCACCTTTTGAGCAGTACATGCATCTCATACTCTATAAATACCATCCTTACACAGTCCGTAGTCTCTCTAGTCTACCTATGTTGATTTGCATGGAATGTATTTCTTACAAAGTGCTGATTGCAGGTAACAAAAGATCACATCAATTATGCTGCTGTTTCTTTTCTTTTCTTTTCTGCTCTCTCTCTCTCTCTCTCTCTCTCTCTCTCTCTCTCTTTATGACACAAGTCCAAATGCATTGTGCTATGAACCATTTATACTTGACAGATTTGATTCAGTATTTGGTCTGAGGTATTGAAAAAGTATTGTATTGGGGACCTAAAGATGAAGGAGGTCCATACAAGAAGTTCAAATATGGATTACAGGAGTCTTTGAAAATGTCACTTGTTTATTCTCTTTTTCAAACTGCATTTAGTACAAAGGAGGCTTGAAAGTCTGATAACTCTCAAGGTAAGGTGGTATATTCTTTGAGCTTCAATGACATAAATACTCTAATCTTTGTATTGAGCCATCCAAACTTTGACTTCAAATTACTGGCAAAGGTTTTCTTAGGATTGGAATCACATACAAAGGATTTTTCCTGCTAACTGTAACGCCGAAGGCCTCTGCCATGTCCAGGTTTTGAGGTTTCGTTCCATTGGGCAAAATCCAATCAAAATGGTAGAGAAACATTGCAAGGGGAAGCTCAACGTTTGCAAGGCCAAATGACAGTCCAGGGCAAATCCTCATACCGGCACCAAAAGGGATGTATTCAAAATTTTCCCCTTGAAATCAACAGGATTATCAAGATATCTCTCAGGTATAAAGCTCTCAGCTTCTTTCCTGTGTTTGGGATCTCTCCCAATCGCCCATGCATTCACTAGGAACCTGGTTTTTGCAGGTATTATGTATCCTTTGATCTCACATGGCATGCTGCTTTCTCTTGGAAGTAGTAGAGGTGGTAGAGGATGCATCCTAAGTGCCTCCTTGATGACTAATTTTAGGTACTTTAGTTAATTGAAGACTCATAAACGTATCCCTTTTCATCGAAAACCTGTCTCACCTCTTCTTGTGCCTTGTTTAGGATTCTACAATGTTTCAGCATTTATGTCACCCAATCTACAGTTGTGAATGATGTTTCTTTTCCAGCACTGAACATATCCTGTTCGCACAAGAGATCAAAATCAAATGATCCATGCAACAAGAATAATTGGATGAAGTACCAAAGCAACAACGGTATATAAGAATTAAGAAATGTAAAGACAACTAAGTGACTAACCAGTAGTACGGCTTTTATGTTATCCATGGTTAAATGCAATTCACATCCAGCATCATGGGATTTCAGAAGAACATCTACCAAGTCTTGTCATTTTCTGCATTCATCGACGTTCTTCGCAGCATTGGTTACTTTGTGATCACTGATGATGTTTCCAAGTATCTATCCTGTCTGATATTTTGTGTAGCTTCTGTATCCTGCTTCTTGTTCCACTGAGTTTACGAAACAATCTGATGGAAGGATACACATCGCCAATATGAAACACTGCTGCCAGCTCAATAGATTCTTTGACAATGGACAGGAACGCAGCTTGTTCCTCCGCCTTCTTCCCAAGGAACGCTCTCCTAACAATGTCACTGGTGGCGAAGTCAACTCTTCCTGTCAAGTTGATTAAATCCTGCTTTTGAAGATATCCATCAGCAGAGATTTGAAAATTCTGCTTCTCTTATGTGCTGAAAAGATTGGACATGTTTCATGCTCAAGGGCTCTAATGTCCAAATCTTTCGCAATTGTCTCCAATAATCACTGTATGGTGTGAATGCTATGTCTGTTTTGTCATAAAACATAATCTCTGCTGCAAGGAGTGACGGCCTAGAGGCATAGGTGGTGTCGTGCATTTTCGGGACTCTTTTGCAGCTTCTGGTGAGGAAATAACAATCGTGCTAACTTCACTGAGTTGGAGGTGCATAAAGGGGTCCATATTTCAAGGCTAAATCAGTTAAGAGTACGATGGGGTGCCCGAAAACTAGCAAAAAGGTGCAAATTACCTATCAGTGGCACCTTTCTCGGCCTGGGAGGAAGATTGAGAGTTGACTTGGATTTGGTTTTCAACTGAGTAGTTGCCACTTACAGAATCATGACTATAAATATAAATAAGCAGAGAAGAGTGGCAAAAGGGGAGAACTGAACATCCATTGAGGCTACTTCGAAATTGGGGGCTTAGTGTAGAAACTCTCTTTGATCTTGTTGGATGAGTTGCTTGCATTATATAATTGCATGGTATTATTTTTGTGTGGTAGTTGAAAGTCATGACTTGTTTTATTGATGGGATAATTACCTCGACACCTTTGAAAGTTTGGTCCAATTGTAGTAACACTCTTGGGCTATGGTCTAATTATATGATATTCTAAGATTTGGGCTACTTATGGAAACACTCCCTGTGATTTAACACATTGCTGTAAAATCCTATATGTACTTTCAGCGAGTCTAATTGTAATGTGAACGAGGTGTTATTTGTAATTTCTCAAGTCATAGGAGCATTTATGTAATTAGGTCAAAACTTAGGGGATATTGAGGTAATTATTCCTTTAATTATTTTAGATTCCTCAAATCCGTATTAAATATAGGCTTACCGCGTTGGAATATTGTTTCACTTATGCGCATTCCTTCACCTTTAAAACAAGATAAAATACATGACGGTAAGACAATATTTCTATAGTTTTTATCTTTATATTTGACGATGCATTTGAATTATCATCTACAATCAATGTATTGCAGGACTAAAGATTTCATCAGGCTAGTGAATCAGAATAACGATTTGTCCGAAAACAAAAAGTTTCAAGCCTTGAGGTAATCAACTACGGAGCATGGGATTAATGAATTAGAGAGGCTGAAGCTTATTGGTGAAAAAATTAGGTTGTGAAGGCCCACTTCACTTGGAGTGTCTTCTATAGTTTTCTAACAATTGAAAATAACCAGCAATTTATCAAAGTCACTTGAATGAAGTGACATCGTCAATCTCACCTCAAATTTTTCTTTGATGGGAGAGGTCTGGGAATTTTAACCTTTCCCAAAGTAAAAAAGAAAAGAGAGAATAACCAACAGTCAAAATTATAAATTTATAATCTAAGAACTATATTTAAATATGTATTTTCTCGGGTTCCTCTAAAGCCATAAGTACAAGAATGTTGAAACTAAACATATTAATATATTATTTTTGTAGATATATTTTAAACTTTTGAAAGATGATTCATTGTTATGAAAATATTACTCGACTTAGAGGGTGTTTGGCTAATCTTATTTAAAACATCTTATAAGCTCGTACATCTTATAAGATATTTTTGGAGCTTTTATAAGATGTTGAATTCTATTTTAAAAATAAGTTGTTAAAGTGTTTGGATAAAATAAGACTTTTTAGCTTATAAGATGTTAGTAATGGTAATGTTGTAATTAAAATGATTAAAAATGAAGATAGATGTTAAGGTCTTAAAAATAAATTGGGAACTCTTTACTTTTTTAAAAAGAGCTTATAAGCTCCTAATATCTTATTTTGGGAGTTAATAAGATCTTTTTTGAAAAATTTTACCAAATACTTTATGACTTCTTATAAGCTCTTAAACATTTTATAAGATGTTTTTAAGAGCTTAAAAGCTCACCCGATCACCCTCTTAGACTATCATTTCTGCAACTTTTTTCCGATGACCGGTATTAAATTCTCTATTGAAGGATGAGGGTTGCTACTTCAATATGAGGAATGCATGAGATCCAAATTCTAAATATCATTCAACCACTTTGTAAATGTTTAATATATTATTAGGTAAATTACACTATTAGTCCCTTCAATTTTACGTTAGAAACACTTTAGTCCCTAAAATACCATTTTTGACCTTAATGTCTCTGAAATAATAAAATTATTTCATTTTAGTCCCTGAGACAAGTTTCTGGCGAGAATTTGGCTAGAAAATTACATGTGCATTGTGCATGCCATATTTTTTAGGGCATTTTTATCAATTTAATATTTTTAATTACACTTTGGTCCCTAAACTTTTTAATTTAAGCTACTTAAGTCCTCCAACTCTAATGTTTGGTAAGATTTTGGTGGAAAAGTTATTGTTTGTTTCTGCCAAATTTTTCTTTTATTTTTCAGCTATAAATTGTGCGTTACGTTGAGGGGAAATGGAAGAAAAATTTGGAGGGAACAAACAGTATCATTTCCACCAAAATCTCAATAAATAATTGAGCTGAGGGACTTAAGTGGTCAAATTAAAAAGTTTATAGACCAAAGTGTAACTCAAAATATTAAATTGACAAAAATGCTCTAAAAAATCTAGCATGAGCAATGTGCTGTAATTTTGTAGCCAAATTCTTGCAGAAAATTTGTCTCAGGGACTAAAATGAAATGATTTTATTACTTTAGGAATGGTAAGGTCGAAAATAGTATTTGAGGGACCAAAGTGTTTCTAACGTGGAATTTAACGGACTAACAGTGTGATTTACCCTATATTATTATAGTCATAGGTGAATAATATCAAATTCGTTGAAACATTAAGTCATATTGAGGAATAGTCCCACATTGCCAAGAAAGGAGCTTGAACTAACCTAATGCGCCATTAACAAATTTCGGGACCCAATTTTATAAAAATAAAATTGCCGTATTGTTCAACAGACGCACATCAATGAAAAATTTGACTATTATTACCATTTCAAAATTCGATTATTATCACCATCCCAAAAAAGGTTTATTGAAGCTCTTAACACCAAAAATGTGGAGAAAACCTATGATATTATTAACTTAACATAGTGAGTTATTGATATCGCTCAATACATAGATCAATCAAAGAGCACATGCGTCAGCCAGAAGCCAAAGAACTCAGTCGACACAAGCGAATCTCGAAACCAACTAGCAAGTGCCAAAATCTTGATGAATCTGAGGCTACTTCCTACGCGTGCATGGCAAAGCTCAACAAAAAAATCATTCTGAGGCTAGTTCCTGCACGTGCATGAGAAAGCTCAACAGAACAAATCATTCCTACCCGTGATCTACACAATCCAGATCAATTAGGAGGGGGAATACGGCTATCCAACAGTTATGAAATTACTAAGTTACCCCGAAAACCAAGATACTGGATAAAACCGAATTGACCTTATAATGAAAATTTTCAGCAGATCCACCCTTAAGACGCAAAATTTTGTGGGCAAAGCACAGGACTGGCGGCCAACAACTATGTTTAATGCTATAAATAAGACCTAACAGGAATAAATAACAAACTTAACATCTAACAGGAATAAATAACAAACTTAACATCTCTTGTAACGCCCTAAACCTTGAGCATCCGCCCTTAGGTAGAGACGTTGCCGGGGGAGAGAATTTCTAAAACTAAAACCTCAAAATTTAATACAACTGAATACTAAACAACCCATGAATAATTACATTTCTCATATTCAAGAGGCATAGTCCTAATTTTACATAAGATCGTAATCTCACAAAACTACACCAAACTAAAAAGTTTACAAATCCATATTCTAAAAACATAAGAAAACTAGCATCCAAAAACAATCTCCAAATCCTTGCCAAAATTTTCCAAACAATTCAATCACTACACATGGTAAATTCAGATGTAAGTCCGAATAATTTAGTAAGAGATTATGACTAAGAGTACAATGATGAGATAAGGGAATAGAAAGATTAAGAGATGAACCAAATGACAAGAATAGAGTTCAAGGAATGATGATGGGAGAATTCGGGAAACACAATAACTATCTCAGCATGATCATAGAGGTTCAATAATCATCCCAATAATAAATTCAATATTAATATGGCAGAACTAGTTATTTGGTGAATCTATCACCATCATTCCCCCCAAACAAAATAAATAAATTCCTTATCCCTCCATTCTCACCCTCGAGTGACCACTCGAAGGGGAGCCATTTATTCATTCATTAGGCACAGTCGATCGTGTGCCATAGACTAGTCCCTTAAAAACCTATCTCTAGGATTTGCGGAACTATCCAATATTAAAGAAGCCTACAGGGGACTTATCGCGGTCCAATACCACTCAACTGTCCCTCTTGGACTTCTCAGGGCTCAACATTACAATCAATCATTTGGGTTTGCAAATATCAGTTGTCCGATTTAAGCAATAATCGATTTCAAACAATTATTGGACACAAGACAAATATATGGGCTCACAAAGCCCATCAATACGGACAAACATTTAGGCTCAGAATCAACATCAACTGAATGATTTAAACATTAATCGATTTCAAACAATTATCGGACGCAAGACAAATATATCAAATGATATTTCAAGCTCAATCATTTCAAAGAAGAGATTCATGGACATATTAAACGATATTTCGAGTTTAAACATTTCAAATGAATGAACTATGAATATATCAAATGATATTTTGAAAACATTTTAATTTAAAAGAGTGCACGATGGTCATTTCAAACTATATTTCGAAAATACTTAAAAAGAGTGAGCCATTGATATATCAAACAATAGTTTTAAAATATTTCAAAAGAGTGAGCTGTTGACATATCAAACAATATTTTGAAAATATTTTAAAATAGTGAGCTGTGGATATATCAAACAATATTTTGAAAATATTTCAAAAGGGAGAGTAATGGACATATCAAACAATAATTTGAAAACATTACAGAAGAGTGAGCTATGGATATATCAAACAATAGTTTGAAAACATTACAAAAGAGTGAACCATAAACAATGTTTGAAAACGTTTCAAGAAAGTAAACTATAAATAATATTTTGAAAATGTTTCAAATGAGTGAATCATAAATAATATTTTGAAAATATTTTAAATAAGTAAACCATAAATAATATTTTAAAAACGTTTCAAAGAAGCGAATCATAAATAATACTTTAAAAATGATTCAAAGAAGTGAATACAAAATAATATTTTGAAAACATTTCAAATAAGTGAATTATGGACATATTTAATCAAAAGGAGGTTAAAAACATCAAAATAAAAGTTCTAGGCTGGGCGCTACTGCGCCCAAAATATTTTGGCTTTCTATCTCGGGCGCTAATTGGACGCGGTCATACCTAAGTGAATACAAAATAATATTTTGAAAACATTTCAAATAAGTGAATTATGGACATATTTAATCAAAAAGAGGTTAAAAACATCAAAATAAAAGTTCTAGGCTGGGCGCAAAACTATTTTGGCTTTCTGTCTCGGGCGTTAATTGGACGCGGTCATGCCTAAGCTCGAAATAATATATATTTTATTTTTTATTTTTTTATTTTTAAAAAGGAAATGACAAGATTTTTTTTTTAATTTTTTTATGCCCATGACCAAGAGATAGAAAATAACCTTTTGAGTCCATGTTTTCATTATTTCAAAAATCAATATTTATTGCAATGATGTCCAAGTTCACCAAATTATCAAAGTTTTGGTAAAGAAAATTAACAAGGTATCAAAGTCAAGTTCATATGTTCAAGTTCACAAATTTATCAATGCTTTGGCAAAGGAAATCAACAAGGTATCAATGTCAAGTTCTCATGTCCAAGTTCATTAACTTATCAATGCAATGGTAAAAGAATTCATCATAGAATCCATGAAAGTATCAAAGTCAAGTCTATCTTTCAATAATCATCGATTATCAAGATAAGGGAGCTCAACATGGACCAATGAGACATCATCAAACCAAAGCGATAGCCAAAATCTTTTACCTGAAGTCTTTGCATTTAATGCTCAAGGTTTCAACCAATTTTCTCATCACCTAAATCATGTAAAGTCCGATTATTCATAACTTGATCAAATAAATATTCTTACACCCAAAAATATGAAAAGTCCTATGAACCTTCGGATTAACCTTTGGAAATCATTAACTCAATTATTGATCAATTTATTTTCTAAAGCCATCTTAATTAACTTTCTCCAAAAAAATAAAACTTCATATGTTCCCTATTTTAAACAACCAATTTCATAACTTTATTATCTCAAACTTATCATTCTCTTTAATCCATCTCATTTTTCACAATTATTTCAAATCCAAATAATTATCAATTTTTCTGATCCACTTGGTCAAGCTATTCTCATCAAGGTTTCATAAAAATAGACAAAAATTAAGTTAGATTTGGTATAAGAGCTTAATTCATAAAGTTCAACATTTAAGATTTATATTCCTGTTTTTGGCAGGTCAGATTCATAACCTATTTTTGAATATATTCCAATAAATTTAACAGTGTATTTTATCTTTATAAATATTTTAACTCGACGATCTTTCTAATAGTTGCTTCCGATCTACGATCCAACAGTCGGATCTTTGTCTATACTCGTTTAAACGCCTCCCCTGTTACTGCCCCTGTTCTCGATAGCCATGGCAAGTTAGGTTCCATCAACATTTTTGGTTATTTTTCTCTATATTTTTGAGTAATTCTTGATCCTAAAATTATCTACACTTGATGAGGTTTCCAATGATATATTATAATGGTCAGTTTGATAAGGGAAATGCAGGTTTTGAAGCCTTAAAAATTGAAAGTGTTGTAGAGGGCAGTGGGTACCCGAGAGATGATATATCTGTGTGTGTTTGGTTAAAACCTAACTTTTAAATTTAATCACAATTGTCCCAAATTCAAATATTTTTTAAGCTTAAATTACCAACATCAATAACTCTTTTAAATACCATATTTTAACTTGATTTCAAACCTCGTATCTTAGGAGTTCTAGTAGGATTAAAGTTTAGGACTTATCCAAAGAGATTGCTCTAATTGGAGATATTTTTCTATCCTTTCCCCTTTTAGTTCCTTAACTTAAAAATCTTTGAAATGTTTCCTTGATATGAAAGTTTAAAATGGAAAAGAAAAGATTGAAGAAGAGAAAAAGAAGAAACTTCGTCTTGCAAATTTTTCAAGAAGAATAAGAAGAAGTGGCAAAGAGTGAAAAAATGCAAGAGTAATGGGTGCTATTTACAGATGAAGGAAGTGGCATTTTTGTAAATAAGGATTGAAAATTTTGGAATTAAAATATTATAATATTTTCCTCATTTTAAGGAGGGTGGCTGGCCAAGTTGGAGGATTTTTGACATTTTTATATTTTATTTTATTTTATTTTTCTTTTTTGAGTTTAATGGGCCTTTTGGAAAATTGGAAGAATTGGGTTTGGGCTAAAATAAATTTTTCTTCGGTCAAATGAACGTTTATGAAAGATTTTTTATTGTAAGAAATTTTTGATGATGAAATGAATGTTCTGCTTTTGAGTTATGGAAATTCAAAAATGAAATTAGGAAAATTTTTGGGTCGTTACATTTGAAGACTAGGGGTTTAGGGCTAGGCATAAAATTTTTTTAGAACAAATATATGCATGTGAAAATGCAAAAAAAATTTCAATAGATAGAATGAAATATTTTGGGTCTGAATTATGAAATTAAAAATGGAATTAGGGGAACTCTTGGGGTGTTATATTTTTCCCTCCTTAAAAGAATCTAATTCCCAAATTTATATTTGTTGTTCAAATAAGTGGAGTTATCTCTCTCACATTTCATTCTTATGTTCCTAAGTGGTCCCTTCGACTATCTGGTTTCACCAGAGGACTTTGACTTTGGATATCCTTGAATTTCTAAGGTCTAGGTTTTCTAGAGGGGTTAATTGTTTCAACTATTTTGATGGACGTGGAAGTAGTTTTGCATTCGGAGTAATAGTCATCCTATTTGTCATGATGATCTCGAAGATATAATTGCGAGAAAGAAGTGGGGAAAGAAGGTAGACTTAATCCTGGAAAGCACAATCATTCTTTCATAATTTCTCATGTCTTCTAATTCAAGTCAGAGTTGATGACAAATTCCTTCGCTTTCCATTATAAAGTGTAAAATAGATTAATCTCTATCTCGTATTAGGATACTGACAAGGGATTGTGAATAAGGTCTATAAATTCGCACTCGAGTATTTTCATTACTCCATCAATAAACACAAATATCGATTGATCAACCGATTTTTTACAAAATCTAGTCATAACAAGCAAATCAAACAACACAATATTTATGGACTTGATATAATTGTAGTAAAATTATTTGCCAATCACTGAGTATTCATAAATATATATCTGTCACCAACAATCCTAATTTTCCTTAGTAATGAGGAATGGCTTTATAATCTTACTATCGTTGAAACTTAGGTTAATTCCATCCACAACCCTTATGTCTTAATACTTTTTGTTTCTTATAGGGCCATATGCCCATATATACTTTCAAACTTAAGTCCCCTTTTTCTTTATTAACTAGGTCAGATAAGCTTATTAGTCTTCCATCTGACTTATTCTATTTCAGCACATTCATAAGGATGAATATTTTCGATAACTCTTATCATCCTTTTCTAGTTTGGTAGCCTTATCATAATCTTACCATATTTACATAAATAATTCATCATTTAACCCAAAACAACTCAAACAACATATTCACATCTATCTCACCAATTTAGAATCAAATGATTAACATATAAATGTAACGGTTCACAGATTGATAGGCTTCCCAATTATAATTCGATACATATAAGCATTACTTATTATACTAAATGATTAAAAACTTAATTCGATTCAATCCTAATATATAAGTCCAACTAAGTTTCTTATCCTAAAGATCTTTTTTCGCCATAACTTGGGTTTCTTTCCCAAAAACACCTAGAGTTCTGATACCACTTGTAATGTCCCAAACCTAGAGCATCTGTCCCTAAGTAGAGACGTTGTAGCGTCCCAGGTGCCTAAAACATCCATCCCTAGGCCGAAAATGCTACCTGTGGGCAGGCAGACCTCTAGTGAGATAACATAAATACAAGGAAAAATAACTATGCAAACCTAAATTTATCAAAAAAAAAAAAAATATCTAAATCCTCTATATCTTTTAGAAACCAAAGTATCACAAGGTTACAAGCCACAAATCTAAACACATCATCATGAGCAAACTCCTCAACCTAATACAAGTTCTAATGGCTACAAGCCATTTATATACATAATATTATTCGTACAATAACAACATTTATAAAGACCAAAACGAGAGTACGTAATCTCAAATCACCCCAATTCCAAAAGCTCAATCACCTACACATGGTAATATATTCAAATAAGCACACTGACTTAGTAAGAATTATAGCTAGGAATGATAAATGATTGGGTCGAATCAACAAATCAAATAGAGAGCCAATGAAGTTCATAAATGAGTTAAACATGCATTATGATTGTAAGAGTTCCAATAACCAAACAGAGATAAATAACTCATGAAAGAGTTCAAAAACAAACATACAATCGAATGGATCTATCACCCTTATAACTTCAAATCACACAAATAATCCTTATCCCTCCATAAGCCCTACACTCGAGTGGCCACTCAGAGGAAGTAACCCGATCATATAATGTGACGAATGTTGACATACCACATGTCACAGACTACTCCTTGAAAAATCTACCCCCAGGCTTTCACGGAACTATCTAACGAGTAGGAAGCCCTCCAAGGGACCAACTGTTGGCCCGATGCCACCCAACGTCTTTTTTGAGACTTCGCAAGAGACCATCAAACGAATACACCAAAGGTTGCGAGAATAATAATAATCATCCAAATTAAATTTTTAAAGTTCAAACAAGGTTCCGATATTATCAATCAATCTAATTCGAATTTTCAACACGTAAAATGAATATTTGGATTTAGGATAGCTTATTGAAGTGAGATATGGACATATAAAGCCAAAAAGGGTCAAACCTATACTTTAAAATATTCTTAAGTGAGCACGACTGCGCTCGAAAATGTCTCGGATGCTCCTGTGCAGCCTAAGGCTATTGCCCCAGGCATTAATGCACCCATTTATGGGTACGGTCACACCCAAAGTTTTTTCTTTTTCTTTTTTTTTTTAATAAAACCCAGCATGATAACAGAAGATTAATTTTCATAAAATCAAAATTAGTTTGTTCATCATTTTTCAAAACTTTTAAGGATCAAAGTTTGGAAGAACTTCGCAAAATCTCCAATTTTTGTGTTCATAAGTTTTCAAGATGGTAAGGTCTTTATTTGTCCAAGTTTTCAACTCCAATACTCTCCAAGTTGTTCAAGGGTTCAAGAACACATAGCAACGGTAAAGATCACACTAGATAAAGTGTCCAAAAATTCTCCAAAAAAAGATAATCATTCAAGAGTCATCAATTTTCCAAGCAAGAAAATGAAGCATCATCAGGAGCTCAACAATAATATGATGTCAAGGAATAAGAGTAGCCATGATCCTTACCTCTCTTAGCTAATACAAAAGATGATGATAGTAAACTCCAAATTCTCCAGCAAGTCTTATAATAATCAAAATCATTAGAAGTTATACCATTTTTCTTCAAATCTCTATATATTATAGATCATCTTATAGTTAGGGTTTCAAGCTTACCAAATTTTATCTTACTCTTTTCCCCCCTTCTGATTTTACACGTTAAAGCTTTAAGACTTTAAAAGAGCTTGAAATTGTGCAACTTGAAAAAAAAATGGTAGAAAAGTGTTTGAAGCAAATATTGAAGACAAGAATTTGAAGCAAGAAATGTATTTCCCTTGAAAGACAAAGTATCAATTTTATAGACCAAGTTTTGGGATCCAATTGCCATTTCCAAATTTGTGGTGCAAGGTGTCAAGCCCCTATAGTTAATAGCCAATTGGCACAATGATAGAATTAAGCTTCGTTAGGATTAGATTGTATTAGAAAATTGAAAATATCCAAGTGATTAGAGGGGGTGTGGCCAAGCTTATATATACACACACATATATGTATATATTTTTGTGTAGTGTATGATATATAGTGTAATAAGTTGGGCTTGGCACAATTTTTGGGCTCAAATTTTGGGCCAAATTTCAGGTTAAAAGTTTTTTATTGAGCAAAAATAATACATATGATAATTTTCGGGTACAAGAAAATTTTTTCGAAAGCGATAAAATATTTTCGATTGTGAGAAAAATCTCAAAAACTCGAAAAAATGTTAATCGATTAAAAGCGGGGATGCAAAAATTTAATTAGGAAAATTTTTGGATTTTTGCACTCTCCCTTCCTAAAAAGAATTTGATCCCAAGATTCATACTTTTATTCAAATAGATGAGGATATTTCTCATGTATTTTGTCCTCACATTCCCAAGTGGCCTTCTCAATCTTTTGATTTCTCTAGAGAACTCTAACTTGGGATATCCTATGATTCCTAAGTTCTTGGACTTGGTAATCTGGGATATGAATAAGTTGTTCTATATACGTGAGGTCGTTTTGAATAGGCACATCAATGTGCTCGATGACATATGAAGGGTCTGGGTGATATTTCCGTAATTGGGATACATAGAAGGCGCATGAATCTTTGTAAAGTTCAGCAGAAGATCCAATTTATATGCCACTGGATCAATACGTTTAATGATCTTGAAAGGTCCTGCGTATCTCAGAGTTAACTTTTTGCTCTTTCCCATACTTCGTATTCCCTTCTGCGGAGCAAGTTTTAGAAACACTTGATCCCTAACATTAAATTTCGGGTCCTTCCTTCGTTTGCCCGCATAACTTTTCTGACGATCCTGTGACATTCTCATATTTTTCTTAACAATCTGAATCTTATCAACTGCTTCTTGTATCATTTCAGCACGTAGTTTGTCCCATCCTTCTCCTGAGGTGCTCCTCATCTCATCCAAGTCCCAATGCAGAGGCATTTTCAACCATATAAAGTCTCATATGGTGCCATCTATGTTGAAACCTGATAACTGTTGTTATAGACAAATTTCACCAATGGCAAGTGCTTATCCCAATTTTCAGGAAAGCTTAAAACACAAGCTCTCAGCATATCTTTCAATAGTAATCACCCTTTTTGATTGTCTATCAGTTTGAGGATGAGGTACCGTACTAAACAATAGCTTTGTCTCCAAATGCTCTTGTAAACTTCTCCACAACCTCGCCGTGAACTTTGGGTCTCTATCGGAGACAATACTTTAAGGTGTTCCATGTAATTGAATTATCTCCTTGATATAAATTTCGACAAGCTTCTCAATATTGTATTGGATTTTGATAGGCAGAAAATGCGCAGTCTTCGTAATTAAGCCTATCAACTATAACCTAAATACTGTTACAACCTCCTCTTACAACAGCCAGACCAACCATGAAGTCCGTGGTGATCTGATCCCATTTCCAACTCATAATTGGGAGTGGTTGTAATGTTTTCAGAGAGTCTCTGGTGTTCTGCTTTCACGAGTTGACAAGTTAGGCATTTCAAAATATATTTACTTATATCCCTTTTCATGCCATTCCACAAGAATTTCTGTTTCAAATCTCTATACATCTTCATCCCTTCGAGATGTACAGAGTACTCAATTTGATGGACTGCTGTCAGTACTTTTTCCCGCATTCTTGCAGAAACACATACCTTATTTTTGAAACATAGCAGTCCCTCTACATTTATCCTGAAATCAGATTCCTTCTATGTGCTCATTGAGGATTTAAACTTCTGTATCCATTCGTCTCCCTCTTGAGTCTTTAAGATCTCGCTGTACAATTTAGGATATATGATCATGTTCGCCAGCCTTCCTTTTTGACTTAAGACATCTATGACAACATTTGCTCTACTTGGATGGTAAGCAATGGTGAAGTCATAGTCCTCCAAAAATTCCATCCACCGGTACCATCTTATATTTCGATTTTTTCTAGTTGGAAATATATTTGACACTCTGGTGATCCGTATAAACCTTTACTTTGGCACCATACAAGTAATAGTGCCACTTAGCTAAAGCAAAAACTATCGTCACTAATTCCAAGTCATGAGTGAGATGGTTCTGCTTGTGATTTTTCAACTTTCTTGAGGCATACACAATCACACATCCTTTTTACATCAGCACATAGCCTAGACCTTCTTAAAAGCATCTGTATATACCATAAACTCTTCTGACCCATCAGGTAGGGCAAGTATCAGAGCTATAGTTAATCTTTTCTTTAGTTCCAAGAAGTTCTCTTTGCACTTTTAGATCTATTCAAATCGTTGATCTTTATGGGTCAGCTTGGTGAGAGGACTAGCTAATCCCAGGAAGCTTCTCATTTCCGTAACTGTCTTCAGTCTCTTCCAATTAAGTACTGCCTATACTTTATCGGGATTAACTTCAAAACCATTTTGGGAAACTATGTGCCTCAAGAAGGTCACCCTACTTAGCCAAAATTCACACTTACTAAATTTGGCATATAACTGATACTCTTTAAGGGGTTGAAGAATGATTCGCATATGTTGGTTGTGTTCTTTCTCCGACTTAGAGTACACTAAAATATCATCGATGAAAATTACCACAAAACAGTCAAGATATGGATAAAAAACTTGGTGCATCAAATCCATGAATACTGCGGGAGCATTTGTTAATCCAAATAGCATCACGCCAAACTCAAAGTGTTCATATTATGAGTTGAATGCAGTTTTGGGAATGTCTGCTTCTTGTATTTTCAATTAATAGTACCTTTAACGTAAGTCTAACTTAGAATGTACCATAGATCCTTGAAAATGATCGAATAGTTCATCGATCTGGGGTAGTGAATATTTATTTTTGATAGTCACTTTGTTTAATTCCCTATAGTCGATGCACATCCTTAGTGAACCATTTTTTTTTCTTTACAAATAGAATAGAAGCTCCCCTAGGGGATGAGCTCGGTCGAGTAAAATTCTTATTTAACAGTTCTTGCAATTGCTCCTTTAATTCTTTTAGCTCTGTTGGTGACATTCTGTAAAGGATTTTTGAGAATGGCGCTACCTTAGGTAGAGTTTCAATTACAAACGTAATTTTCCTATCTGGAGGTAGTGAATCAGTTCCTTAGGAAATACTTTTGAAAATTCTCTGACTATTCTCACATCTACCAACTTTGTGGTATCTTGTGGCTTATTAATCAGATAGGCCAGAAATCTTTATCCCCCCTTTCTTATAATTCTTTTGGCCTTTACAGCTGAAATAGTAGATATTCTTCTATTCTTGGGGTCATTGTTAGTAGCAACCTTGACTCGTGTTCCCAACTTTACTGTTTTAGCAAAACAATCTACCATAACCTGATGCTGGTACAAACAATCTATTCCCAAAATGAGATCATAATCCTGGACTGGTAATTCGATGAGATAAGCAACAAATTCTTGATTCTCTATGCCTGTGGGGCAGTTGGGCATCTAATGCTTTCATAACATCCTGCTATATGGGTTTGGACCTTATAAGGGGTGTTCATATTTTCTGAGGTCAGCCCTATTTGCTTAGCACACGCAACTGATATAAAAGAGTGTGCGGCAACCTAGATCAAACAAAGTTTTTGGATAAGAAATTCTGGATTAGGATGTTACCTTATCCCACTTGTGTAAGGTCTACTCCTTCCTCGGCCACCATAGCATATGCTCTTGCCTTAATCTGTGGGCGTCTTGCTGTGCTTTGCTACAATTGATTTGGCATTCTAGCACTGGTGTCTTTGTGGCTCTTTGGACAATCCTTGGCAAAGTGCTGGGAACTCTCACAGACTATGCACCATCCTTATTTTTTTCAACAAATATCCTTGGTGTGAGAGGTGCCTCCACATAATTGCAACTATTTTCTCGGTAGCTGCTGGAGCCTTACCCTTTACAGATGATGAGCTCCCTGCCATCGTGTTGGTTTCTTTCTGAAGAAACCATTTTTTCCCTTATCATGGTCAGGCTTACCCGGCGATTTGCCCTTTCTCTTATCATCAATTTTTTGAAGTTCTTGAAACTCCACTTCCAACTCTCTTGCTCTTTCCATGGCTCCGTCATAATTGAAGGGATTGCAAGTAGCTAATGCTCGACTTAATTCAGGCTTCAATCCCTCAACGAATCATTTTTTCCTCCTCCTCACATCAGCCAGGATGTGCAGAGCATACTAAATTAACCGATTGTACTCCGTCTCATATTCTGTTACTGTCATAATCCCCTAGATCAGATTCATAAGTTCTTCTTTGCTCATATCCCTGACCACCTGAGGGAAGTATTTCTTTATGAATTCAGCTTTGAATTTATCCGAAGTCCATTCAACCTCATCTCTGTTCCATAACACGCTACCAATTATGTGTTGCCTCATCCAAGAGGAAAGTAGCATATCTCACTTGTGAAAGTAAAGGTTAGGCTAAATTAAAACTAAAATGCAGCGGAATAAAACATTCATCACATGAATTAAAGCCTAAAACCTTCATAGGATCCTTATATGAGCATAGAATTTAGGTTAAAGATAAGAAAACCAACCTTGATCCTTGATTGTTAAACTTGACCTAAACAATCTCAAGAGACCAAAACTTGTTCTCTCACTTTGATTAATTTCTAGATCCATTCCAAATCTTGATCAAATACTCAATTCACCTTGAAGCCTTGATCACCGAAACTCTCTAGCCTTGGATTGAAAATTTGATGCTCTAATCCTCAAATTGCCGTGAGCTTCTCCAAAGGATGATCAACTCTTGATCTCAAGAGGATTCACACCTCTATTATTGATCCACTCTTCCTCTTTTGTTTGTCACTTTAGATCTATGGTTAAAGAAAAGATCTAAATGTGAATCTATAGAGAATAAGGGAGATGAAGTGAGAATTTTGGGAGGAAAAATTTAGCTGCAATTTTGATCCCAAAAAATGTGATGGCCGAATCTTTAGGTGGTTATGGGGAGAGATATTTAAAGTGTAATCCTTGCCAACTTGGATGCTTAGTTGGCAAGATATTTTGGAGGGAAGAATTTGGATTTTTCTCTTCAAATATTATTGGCCTACTTGGCATCCAAGTTGGACATTTTCATATGACATTTTAATTAACATTTAATTAAAGTGCTACATGGTTTTCAATTGACTTTAAATATCAATTATATTTTCTCTCCTTATATAAGTTGTCTTGTTGAATTAAGTAATTCAACTATTGAAATTAATTGAATTAAATTAACCATTAATTTAATTAGAATAATTTGACTTTTCAAATTAATCTATTCAAGAAGACCAATTTTGACTTTAGTCAAATATTTTGATTTTTGGTCAAAATCTCTTTTCTTTTACCTAAATCTAATTTTGGTGATTTTTTCCAAATCTAATTAGAGATTCTCTACTTTAAATTTATACCGTGACTTAATCGAGAAAGGTGTATGACCTATTAGGTTCATCAATTAATTAGACATAGGCTCATAGCATTTATGATTTACAATTAATCGAACAATTAATTAATCACTCATAGAATTAATCTCTATTAATTCTAGAGTACCCAATCTCTATAGTCGGTACCTAACCACAAGCCTATAGAGCCCAATTTATTGGTGAATTTATTGTAGTGCGAACCTTAACTACTTACGTGCGCCGTGCAAATACAGTCCCTCCATTTTCAGTCTCCCGATTGTGGCCTAGGGTTAAGATATTTTTGGCGTCCCTAGTGGCCCAATAATTATGTATCTATTCCTAATGATCTATTCGTTTGTATTCTCAACTTTGAAAACTCTTTTCCAAATCGACACACCACCTTGGGTAAGAATTTTTTTGAATCGAGTCATCATAGAAAATATAAGAGATATTCTCGTTCATCAAGACGAGAACTCACAATCTCTATGCGTAGATAACTTGCACCTAATATGCTTCTCATGCGACTCGCTCGAAAGTAGTCAAGACACACATCAAAAAGCAAGAACCTACCATAAGGTTACCATGGTCCCTCATGTCTAAGGACTAATTATATGTACTATCGTAAGCTAGAGAATATTCTATCACCGAATGCCACTATGGCTACCTCATGGAATTATCTATGTCGGGTCTCTCAGTGAACTTGTTCTTCTAACAAGTACCCACTAACCTGTATCGGTGGCTACTACACCGATTACCCGTGCAACGGGACAATAATTCATTTCTTTGAATCATGCATCGTTATTGCAAGTCTAACCCAATCTAAAATGCCGTCGTGTCAAAGATCTTATAACTTGGAGAATTTTAAGATCAAGGCATCTAGAGGCTAATTTCATGATCACCATCATATGCGTGACCTACCTTCATAACCTTATTGATCTAGAGGGCTTCTTCCATATTCATTATTGATGAGACAATATTAGATAATATGAAAAAGTTGACCATTTTATATACATTGAAAAAAATAAGATTGCTTGTACAAGAGGAGTTTTTACAAGCCAAATCTAATTGGCTGTAAGACACTACTCTAACAATCTCTCACTTGCCCTAAAGCCAATTACTCACAGTCCTTAGGCCCATCTTCTCAATATATCTCTCAAAGGCCTTTTGTGTAAGCGGCTTTGTTAATGGATCTGTTATATTCTCTTCCGAGGCAACTCGATCCACTTTAACATCGCCTCTATCAATGATCTCATGGATCCAATGATGATGCCTCATGATGTGCTTGGATCGTTGATGAGATCTTGGCTCATTCGCTTTAGCGATAGCTCCATTGTTATCATAAAAGATAACAACTGGCTCGGCTATGCTAGGAACTACATCCAACTCTTGGATGAAATTTTTCATCCAAACACCTTCCTTTGCAGCATCCGATTCTGCTATCTATTCTGCCTTAGTGGTTGACTCAGTTGTGGTTTCTTGCTTGGAACTTTTCCAACTAATCGCGCCGCTGTTAAGGCAAAATATAAATCCAAAAATAGATTTACTATTATCTATGTCGGATTGAAAACTAGAATCCGTAAACCCTTTGAGTTTCAACTCTCCACCACTGTAAACTAGAAACAAGTCCTTAGTCCTTCTCAAATACTTAAGGATTTTTTTACAGCACTCCTGTGACTCTCATCGAGATTGGATTAAAAGTGGCTCGTAACGCTTAGAGCATATGCTACATTTGGTCTCGAACATAACATCGCATACATTATACTTCCGATAGCGGATGCATAAGCTATGTTAGACATCTTACGTTTCTCTTCTTCTGTCTTAGGGGCCATAAGCTTAGAGAGATATAAACCATGTCTAATAGATAGAAATCCTCTCTTGGATTCCTCCTTACTAAACCTTTTTAGTATCTTGTCTGTGTACGGTGTTTGGGAGAGGCCCAAAATCCTTTTTGATCTATCTCTATAGATCCGTATTCCTAATACGAAAAATGCTTCTCTCAAATCTTTCATGGAGAATTGCATAGATAACCATGATTTTGTACACTCTAACATTTCTTTATCATTCCCAATGAGAAGAACGTTATCGACATAAAGCACCAAAAATTGAATGGAACTTCCACTAGCCTTCTTGTACACACATGGCTCATACACATTTTTTATGAAGCCAAACTCTTTAAATGTCTCATCAAAATGTATGTTCCAACTTCAGGACGCTTGCTTAAGTCCACAAATGGACTTTTGAAGTTTGTAAATCACTTGCTCACTCCTATTAGATATAAAGCATTCCGGTTGCTCCATGTAAATTTCTTTATCAATGTTGCCATTAAGAAATGGGGTCTTTACATCCATTTGCCATATCTCATAGTCATAATATGCAGTTATGGCAAGTATTATCCTAATAGATTTAGGCATAGCTACGGGTGAAAAAGTTTCCTCAAAGTCCACTCCTAGTCTTTAAGCATATCCTTTTACCATTGATCTAGCCTTATTGGTCGGTACCTCTTCATTTGCTCCAAACTTTCTCTTATAGATCCACTTGCAATTGACGGGTACTATGTTTTCTGGTGGATCTACTAAGGTCCATACCTTATTAGAGCGCATAGAGTCCATTTCGGATTTTTTAGCTTTAAGCCAATGTTCTGAGTCTATATCTGACATAACTTTCTCATAAGTTTTCGGATCAAGATCCGTTTGGCCCATCTTATGAAGAAATTTGAACCTTTCGGTTTGCTTCTTAACATGTTTTGACCTTCTAAGAAGTTGTGTAACAATGAGCATTTCTCGTTTATTTGCTTCCGCCACTTGTGGGATTGTTTGATCATTTCGAACTTCATTAGGTTCGATAGCAATGTGTTTTCTATCTAATAGAAATTTTCTTTCCAAAACAAATACCTTTTGTTTCAAGTGATCATAAAAATAATAACCCATGGATTCTCTTGGGCATCCCGCAAATTTACATAAGGTAGATTGATTATCCAACTTATCTCCATCTAAACGCTTCACGTAAGCGGGAGAACCCTAGATTCTTAAATAAGAATATGAAGGGGCTTTGCCATACCACATCTCATATGGTGTCCTAGGCACCGACTTCGAAGGAACCATATTTAGTAGTTTCATTGCCATTTCTATAGCGTAACTTAAAAAAAATAGAAATATTGGTAAAACTCATCATGAACGTACCATGTCAAACAAGGTACTATTTCTCCGTTCGACTACCCCATTAAGTTGAGGTGTGCCGGGAAGAGTCTATTGTGAGAGAATTCGATTTTCTTGTAGATAATCTAGGAATTCGATGCTTAAGTACTCTCATCCTCGATTGGATTGAAGAGTTTTGATACTAAGCTTGAGTTGCTTTTCCATCTCACTCCTATACTTCTTGAATTTCTCAAAAGTTTCGGACTTGTGCTTCATAAGATACAAGTGACCGAACCGAGAAAAGTCATTAGTAAAGATAATGAAGTAGGAGAAGCCTTCTCTTGCACTAACTTTTAGTGGTCCACATACGTTCGTATGGATCAAATTCAAAAGATTAGTGGATCTCTCCGGATGTCCAACAAATGGAGCCTTGGTTATCTTTCTCTTTAAACAAGATTCACAAGTCAGTAAATTCTCTAGGTCACTTTCCTCAAGTAAACTAGAGACAATCATCTTACTTATCCTATTCTTAAAAATATGTCCAAGTCTAGCATGCGAAAGATAGGCATCATTTTGATTATCTAACTTTCGTTTGTTACTTTGAACTTGTATTATCGTTGGACGTTTTTTTAAATAGTACAACCAGTTATTTAAAGAACCTTGTGCACATAGAGAGCCATTTTTATATGCACTTAGTTTCCCATTTTTGATAGAAAATTTAAAACTTCATGATCGAAAATGGAAACCGAAATGATGTTCTTTATTAAACGTGGTACATGGTACATGTGGTCAAGCACAATTTTATTATTTGAACGAAAAGCTAAAGTAACAACGTTTACGCTATGTGCAGCAACTTTTGCCCCATTGCCTAAGCAGAGGATCATATCCCCATCCTCAAGTTTCCTTCTTCTTTCCATCCTCTGCAATATATTGCTAAGGTGTGATCCATATTCGATATCAAATACCTAAGAAGAAGAATCCAATAATAAGTTGGTTTCAACAACAAATATATTATTATCAAACTTGCAAGATATGCCTTGCAATTTCTTTTCCAATGGCCCAATTCTCCACAGTGGAAGCATTTAGCATAGAGGTCAACCCCTTTTTTTTTTTCTTGATTCCATCCCCTTGGGTTACCGATTGCTTCCCTTTTGAAGAAAAACTCTACTTCTTCTTTACCTCCTTAGCATCCTTTCGGGCCTTAGAAGTGGAAGCAAGTATGACGAGCTTATCTTTCTTGATAGTGGACTCCTCAATGACCAACATGTTCACCAACTCGTTAATCGTTACTTCATTTTTGCCCATGTTGAAGTTCATAACGAGTTGGTCAAATGATTTAGGGAGAGATTGGAGGATCAAATTCACATAAAGGTCGTTGTCCAATCATCTTGAGACCGTATTTATGGACACCCGGCCCCTCTCCCATTCTCATTTGAAACAACTCCCTTGAGGGCACGAAGCGCTCATACTGGGTTTGTACACCATATAATTCTTGCAAGTGTGTATAAATCTCGGCAGTGTGCCTCATGTTCTCATGTTCTTTCTGGAGTTCATTGGATATGGATGCTAACAAAAGACACTGGGCTTGAAGATCATCTTCAACCCATTTCGTAATTGTATTGCGTGTGTCTTTGTCATCATCTGGTGCGGTATCCGGGGGAGTACGATCAAGAATGTAAGTACGTTTTTTGGAATCAAGAACAATTTTGAGATATCTTAGCCAATCGTGATAGTTGGGACCAATCAATTTATTAGTTTTCAAAATCATAGCGAGTTGATTTTTAGCCATGTTCGTAAAGTTTTCATAAAAATTTACAAAAGCGTTGAAGAGAATATTAGTATCTATTTTATCCAATATTTGAAAAGATACTTATAGACTTCAAGCATATTTATCCTCCTCTTATTTTATCAAATTTTCCACCCTCACTGAAAATTTGGGAAATCACATTTCCTAGTGAGAATTAAGACCCCTAGATATCAATAATAGACCCACGACTCGTGAGACATCTACCATTAATTCTAAAATAGGTAACAATTACCAATTGTATCTCTATACAATTTTTAATTTTATTTTACCTCACTTTTCACATAAACCCACGACTCGTGAGATATCTATATTATTAAATGTTAAGTTCATAATCCACCAATCGTGCCTTTTACTTATTGAGCATGTAACGTTCCACGACTTGGGAGACAACATCGCACCTCAAATACTAAAAAGTACCATCTCATGGTTTAAGAAATAAACACAGTTTTCCATAAATAAAGTGTTCCACAACTCGTGAGACAATACCTTAATCACGATAGCATCCCATATTAAATCTATTGGTGGGAGGCATGGATAATTAAATTCTTTTAATTTAATCCATTTCAAACTTAATTTTTTGAAAAATACTTAGACAATCTAAGTGAGGAACTTATGCTTGAAAGATCTCACCGTTTGAAGTCACTTTTTTAAATCTTTTAGCCTACACATGCATCAATATATAGTCATAGGATAAGGAAAGCATCAATAAGTAAAACCTAGCATGCTCCTAGGGTGAATAATTATGAGCCTTTAACTAAATAATGCACTTAGAGCCATTAGTGCATTATTTAGTGATTTAGGTGAGGAATTAAAGGAATAGATCATATCGATTACAATATACATCACTATGCATACATTGCCTTCATGTCTTGAACTCCTTTATCTTCTTCTCCTTGATTAGAAAACATACCATACATACATGACCTTCAACCAAAAGAAAAAAAAGACCTCGCCATCCCAAATCTACTCTCATTACAAGATGGAAATGAGACATGTAACAACTCGAAAATTCTCCTAATCCTGTTTAAATTATTTCTTTTTCAACCCGAATTTTTTTTCGATTAGTTGGAGTAATTTGCTCGGTAAAGGATTTCTACTTCCAAAATTTTTCTTCCAACCCAAATTTATTCAGAACACCTTATTAACTCTGAGAAATTTCATTTTTGACCAAAAAATTTTTACAATTATATTTTCAAACTCTTATCTTCAAAAAATTCAAAACCCTAATGCTGTTTTTAACAATTTCAATTGCTATCATCCGAAAAATTCTTAAATGGCAAAAATATTATGATTTCGCAACCAAAAAGTCCTCCAATTAAATATCAAAATGAGAGAATTTTCTTAATTAAATCTTTAAAATCTTAATTTGAATCGATAAACGTTTTTACAATGCTTTTGAGAAAAACTTCAATCGGTTGTGTCAGCCAATTTGAGATTTTTTTCACAACGAAAATATTTTGTTACTTTCGAAGAATTTTTTTGGCATCCGAAAATTATGAAATATATTATTTTGACCAAAACAGAATTTTAGCCCAAACTTTGGCCCAAGAATTTAAGTCAAATTTCAAAGCCCAAACTTTACTTTAATAAATGAAGAAAAAATGAAAAAAAATAAAAATACACACACACACACACAAAAATTTGGAAGACAAATCCTTAAGGATAATGACCATGTGTGTAAAATCAAAATAAATCCTAACATGTTCCAACTCACCACCAACCAACTCATTTCTATCTTTTCCAAATTCACCAAAATGCCATTTTTTCCTCCAATTTGGTAGACATTTCTTGCATGTACGTGTAAATGTATATGTACATGAGTGTGTAGCAATAGAGCACAATTTTCTTCAATTTCTTCCTCTTGGCTAAAAATATTTCAGAAAAAAAAAAAAAAAAAAGGGTTTAACATACACCACTTCAACCTTCTTTTGATCATCTTTCTTCCATCCTCACTTACCCTACATATAAATACCTCTAGTTTCAAGGTAAATCAAGGAGAATTAGTAAGATTTACCTTTTCAATTAAATAAATTTATTTATTTTTTTGAAGATGATAGTAGAATATGAATAAATAAGATATCAAGTGGATTATTTTGAGTGTTTAGGAGGATGGCTTGGTGGAAATCAAAGGAAAAACCAAGTTTAAACACTTAGCAACAAGGTAAGGATCATGACCATGCCTATCTCCATTCTATTTATGTTTTATTCATGATCCTATAGTTGATAAGAACTTGCTTGTATTCATGATCTTATGATTGATATGATCTTGCTTCCTTGTTTATTGCTTAGCTCCCTAACTTACTTGATTTGATGAATATCATTTTGTTGATTGTTGAATGAGTCTCTTTGTTATGGCAGATCATGAATATAGAACTAGTGGATGTAAGAGGACTATTGGATCATCAAACTTGTGATTGACAACTTGCTGATTTCATAAAGTAGGTTGAGTTTGTAATAAACTTGTAAGTCCCTTGGGTAGCCATTGCCTTTGCACTACTTCTCATCTTCCAAGCTTGAAAACTTAACTTTCTCTATCCTAATTGACCAATATGATATACTGTTGAAAACCTTATCAAGTGTAGATGCGTTTAGGATAAAAAATGACTCAAAAATAAGAAGAAAAATGAATAAAAATGCTCTTAGAAGACAACTTACCACAGCTGCCAGTAATAGGGGAACCCTCTGCAATATCTCCCACTTTCCAAGTTTAAAACCCTAACTTTCCTTTATCAAATTGACCTTTAAAATATACCATTGGAAATATTATCAAGTGTAAACAGTATTAGGATCCAAAATCACTCCAAAATAAGGAGAAAAATAACCAAAAAAACCCTTAGAAGGCAACCTGCCATTGTTGCAGGTCACAGGGGCAACTCTCTGTCACATCTTCCATTTTCTAAGTTTGAAAACCTCACTTTCTTCTGTCCAATTGACCCATAAAATGTACTGTTAGAAACTGCATCGAGTGTAGATGGTGTTAAGATCTATATGTGTATTGGGATCATATGAAGGGTATGTTATTATTTTAGATCTAACCAATTCGATGAATTACTCCTAAAAGTTGACATCAAACTAGTACTAGTTCACATCAAATTAGTGCTAGTTGATGAGAGTTCCTTCGGAAATAGAATCACCGAAAAATATGGAGAAACATGACCACAAAGGCCCTTATAAGCCAACTTGCCAACCGCCGGGAAACAGGGGCAATCGCATAGGTGAGTTTTGAACATGTATAAATGAAGATCCGACCATTGGATCGTTGATAGGATGCCACCGTTAGAAAATTTATCAAGTTTAGATGATCACAGAGCTAGAACACCCTATTAAACTCATTGGGATTAATTTTTAAAAAGGTCAGGAAAGGGGCTGCCCACGAGGGATATAGAGTTTAGGTTAATTTGACATTTTTTTTTCATCAATATAACTTCTTTAAAATCAAACCTCATATCTTTAAACCATTTTGATGATCCAAAAGAAATTATTATGTCCAAGGTTCTAATTCAAAAATTGTACTCAATACCTATTCTTAATCATATACTGATCGTCTGAAATTCCTTTGAGTTCATGTCTTTCTATCAACCTCAATGCATGTTAATTTGGGCCCTGGGAACATCAGGGAATATTGGACTGAGCGATATCAGATCATTGGTTTGAACGAATGAGAGTTCCTATATGTAGGGTAGTTCCAGAGGAATCCTAGAGGTAGGTTTCCAAAGGGGCTACTCTCGAAGGCACGCGGTCGACCGTGCCTCACTTAATCCTTTTGGGGGCCACTCAAGGACGAGGGTTCTTAAGGGAGGAATAAGGTGAAATAAATGAATGTTAGGAGTAATAAGGGTGATAGATCTACCAAATATTAGTCCAGCCTATTTAACGTGGCATTCATGGTTAAGTTCTAATTTTGATTTTATGACTTGTTGATCATGAAATGCTCATTTTGTCATGAATACCAACGTTATTCTTGAAAATCCATTATACTCAAAGATATAATTTCCTTTTGCTCCTAACTTATTCCTTTTTATCATGGTCATGATATTTATTGGGCCAGTTGACTGATTCCTTATCTTTTATTACTTATAGGAAATTGATTTTCATGGCATCTCTGGTGGAGTGGACTAAATTATGTATAATATTTTGGCATTATATAGTATGGGAATCTCGTAGAAGGAAACTTTTAGTTTGAAATATGTATTAGGTTTGACTTGTGTAATAGTTAGTCCAGATCTTGATGTTGATTAAGAACTTTTACAAGTCATTGGATAGTTTGTTTTATGAAGTGAATAATGTAACGCCTTGGGTCACGGTAGCATTCCGCCCCGCGATCCGAGACGCTACTCACGTACGAAAAATGAACTAAAACCAAAAACAGGAGCTAACGAGAACAATTCGAACTAAAATCCTAAAATATCATTCGAGACAATAAAGTAGCCCAAAATACATAAACATCTAATTATCTATTACAAGCCGTTATCACAATACAACTTATGAGTTCAAAAGTTCGAGCTAGCTAAAATTCATACTTAATACAATTCCAAAAGAAACTAACTCGATCAAACTTGAGCTATCAGTCAATCATCATGGCTTACGAACCTACATAATATAGTGAAATCATGAGTCCACTGACCCAGTAAAACTTATGGCATGAGGACAGAAATGAGAGAGTTCCAAATAACAGGTATATCGATAACAAGACGAGAATGTAATTTTCATAAACAAACTAGAACGAACAGAACGAGCAAATCAAGCATTTATCAATAACATTTATCACATTCAAGTCGTATGGTTGAAACAAACATTTTTGGTAGGTCTGTCACCCTTATCACTCCGGCACATATCATATAAATTTCCTTACCCCTCCAAACTCTCAAAGGAGTAACTTATAAACAGTAAAGCACAGTCGACGTACGTGCTTTAGGATAGTCCCTCAGAATCCTACCTCCAGGGTCATTCAGACTACCCCACTTGCAGGAATTTACAAGAGCTCAGACAGTCAACCTGACGTTGCCCAATCTGATACCCTTGCAAACTCCCAGGGCCCAACTTGCTTGCTTTCATGAGGCTAACAATAAATGGGACATTCAAACATATCTTATAATCATGAAGCCATTCGGCACATATTTGATTGACCAATTATCATTTAAAATGAACAATTTGGAAACACGATCAATCCTATTAATCAAACAAATCGGAATATGGAATCATAGACTATAGAGAATAAATAGATCGAAATTGAGATCATAGACTGTAGAGAACAAATAAATCAGAATTGGACTATGGACCAGAGGAGTTTTCATTTGAAATCTTCATCTTATTAAGGGAAAAAAATACGAAAGAAATTATTTGGAATAATTGAAATTTTAAAATTTATTTTATTTGAAAATCGGCTAAAAACATCACTCGGATCAAAAAATAATTTTTCATAAAAAAAGTGTGGAGTTTCAAATTTAAAGATATTTCATAAAAAAAATATCAAAACAACTCAAACTCAATATTTTTCTAGCGGCAGTTTATTTTTCGATTATTTTAAAAATTCATCTTAATGAGTTAAAATCCATATTTTAACTCCATAATTAACTAGACTTGATAATCTTTCTAATGGTATATTTTTTGGGTTAATTCGGTAAGGAAAAGTTTGATTTTTAAATTTTTGAAAGTGGAAGTCAAGGCAGATTCCGTCCAGCTTCTCAAAAATCTGGCGGGTCGTGTTCTATGGATGTTTCTGGCCACAATTTTCCATATTTTTTAGTGAATCAAAATTCTAATGTTATCTAAACTTAAAGAGGTTTCCAACTGTATATTATATGAGTCATTTGGATGAGGGAAAGTCGAGTTTTCAAAGTCGAGAAGTTGAAGATTAAGCAGAGGTGTTATTGGAATCTGGTAGAAATGATAGTCAGCCTTTGGAGGCCATTTTTGCTCGTTTTCCTTCTTTGTTTTTCATAATTTTTTATTCTAAACGCATATATACTCAAAGAGATTTCCAACGGTATATTATATGGGTCATTTGGACGAGTGAAAGTCGAGTTTCAGCGGTTAAGAAATTAAGTGTTGTGTTGACTGAGACTTATACGAGAGGCTGTCATTTTTTTTTCTTTTCTTACATTTTTTAAATGTTCAAGTCCTCCTCCTTAGTCCATGGTCCATAGAGTAATTCAGTCCAAACTTAGGGAAGCTATCAAGATTGTTCATGAGGCAACAAATTGAAATTTCAAGGCAAAAGCTCATACAAATGATAACAAGGAACATAGCAACAAGTTCATACGATAATAGCCAACATGAATACAATATAATGAGCTCAACATAACGGGATGATCAATCATGAAAAGCTCATAAGCATGAGAAAAAGAAGACGAGGTTCCATAAGTCTTAATTGCCATCCAAAGCTTAAAATGCTAGCAACCAAGCACTCCGAGGGATCAAACGTCTAGACATAAGATATCAAGTTCTTGATCAATTCTTAAATCACAACTTATTAAAAATCCTGAGGACAAACTAAGTCTTAGCTTACCAGAGGTTTTAGGAGATTACCACCTAGATTTCCCTTTCTAAAACGCTTCTTGTTTCCTTAAGAAAATTCAAGTGTAAGTGTGTGTGTGCTAGTGCTGCCGAGAGGAAGAGAGAAGTGAAGTGAAATGGGGTGCTTGATTTTCAGAATTTGGAAGGTGTTATTGGTAAATGCAAGCCTCAATTCTTCTACTTATAATGGAAAAATGGTGGATTAGGTTCTTGTCAAGATTTTGGACACTAACTCTCACCAACCACTATGGAATTGAAGCAAGAAATCCGGCCACTCCCATACCCTCTGCAGATTCTTGAATTTCAGACCATACCTTCCTTTTTTTTCATGTGTTTATTATTTAATTATGTAATGTAAGTGTTTAACTAATGGGTTAGAATGTGGGTTAAGTTTGGGTCTTGTTTGGGCTTGATTTTTGGGGCTTAATTAAACTTATTGGGCCGAAAGACTTCGAGGTGTCGGAGTGTAAACGAGGAAAATATTTTCGGATGTGAGAAACATTTTTTGAAGTTAAATCGCTTTTCTTTTAATTGAAATCAGTTTAATTTACGAAATCGACAATTCAAGGTTTTAATTAGGAAAATTTTCAGGCTTGTTTGGATCGAAATGGGGCACGAAAATAAATTTGAATGCACAAAAATCTTTTGGATGCACAAAACTTATTTTGATGTTAAAACGGTGATCGTGATTTTGAAAACGAATTATTATTCAAAAAATCGGTGACTCAAGATCTTATTTTAGGGGAATTCTTGGGGTGTCACAAATAATGTATAAATTTAAGTTCAGTTAAGTCAACTTATGATTATGTTGAATGAATGTGTTCATATTGATTTTAGGGTTTAAATTATTTATCGATGTATGTGAGTAATGTCCCAAAAACTAGAGGCGGATGCACTAGGATCCCGGGGCGTTACAAGGCATGCAAGCCCTATTTAATTACAAACCCAATCAATAAATCAATTCATTAAAATCATTTTAATGAGGCTCATAATTATTCCATACATTCATTCAACATAAAAAAATCCATCACATAAATGTTTGAAATTAAAAAACAATAATTAATTAAACATTCATCTTATGAACATATAATTAAAGGCCAAAAGTGTATCACATGTCACTGTTTTGCCACTGAAAGTTGTTTAATATAATTCATCAACTAAATATGGAATTAATCTTGATTTTAAATCACCTAAAGGTTTTTAAAACCCATCAAGACCTTGGGGATGATTCAAAACACTATACGGGATCAAATTACATCATAAATTGGTTCAAAACATCACTAGAATTTCAATTGGTAGATTTTAAATTAGCCACGGGTCTGGCCGATAGCACCCATTCCAAAAATTCTAATAAATTCTCCTTAACTCAAAAAATTACCAAATTTGAACCAAACGTTCCCAACTTATTGTAGATGACTTAGAAAATCATGGAGCACAAAACAAACATTAATTAGAGCATGAACTAATTTTGTTTCCATGAGATCAATGCACAGAGTAATTTGTTCTCGAGCCTGATCGGCAATGCTTATTTAAAGATTTTTAGAAAATTCTCCTTGACTCAAAAAATTACTAAATTTAAACCATAGGTTCCCAACATATGATAGATGATTTAAAAACCAAGGATGTCCAAAATAACATCAAATTAAGTGTGAAAAAGCATCAAACCCGAGAGGTCAGTGCGCACTCAGATTTCCAGGAAGCAACACATGTTCTTAACATGTTTTTCATGCTCTAATTCATGTAATTTTTTATCCAATTCATATTAGATCCAATCTAATACATGTATATTGTTCTCCTAACAGTTTTAAAACAATTTTAAAATAATTAATCACAGTCAATAACATCAATTCCATATCTAACAATAAGATCAACACCAACAACCCCAATATTCAATCAAATTAAATTTAAATCATGCTAAATCAACATATAGCATCAATGTAACGTCCCAGGTCACGATAGCACGTCCGCCCCATAATTTGGGACATTACTCATAGTCGGGATACATGCTAAAATCAAAATGGGAACTAACATATACAGAATAAACTAAAGCTCCTCAGAAATTTCCATTCATGTCAATAAGATCCTTTCATAATACATAACCAATCAAAATAAGCTCAACTATCCAAATTTACAAACCAATAGTCCAGAAGTCTAGTCGAGCTATTACATCCTTAATACAGTACCAAAACAATCTTATACTAATCGAGCTCAAATTCTCCAGTAGATAATCCAAGGCTTAAGATCCTACATAATGTAATAGAATCATGAGTCATACGACCCAGTAAAACTTATGGTAAGATGATAGAAGCAAAAGAGTTCCAAGTAATAAGCATAACGTCAACAGGATAAGAATGTGATTTCAGTAAACAGTTCAGAACATTTCAGAATGATCAATCAAGTCGATAGAAATAACAGATACATCACATTCAAGTCATAAGGCAGAATCAAATGTTTGGCAGGTCTGTCACCCTTATATCTTCAATATACAAGATCCTTATCCCTCCAACTCTCAAAAGGGCAACAGATACAGTAAAGCACAACCGACGTACGTGCTTTAGGATAATCCCTCAGAACCCTACCTCCAGGGTCATTCGGATTAACCCACAGATGAGGATTCATACGAGCTCGTATTGATAACCCGACGTTGTCCAATCCGATACTCGTATAAATCCCCAGGGCCCAACAGATAGTCAGAACAGTAGGCTATGAACAATCAAGACAGTTCAATCATATCAGAATCAGGGAGCTATTAACATGTTTTGATTGACTACAAATGATAGAACGGATAATTCGAAAACTTAGTCAATCGTTTTAGTTCGTATAAACTGGGAATGGGCTATAGACTAGAGGATTCATCGCTTTGAAAACTTAATCATATTTTAAAATGATCGGATACGGACTCGGTTCAACCCAAAAAAAATCAAAAATCGCATTAAAGAGTATCAGCACAGGCGCTTAAGCGCCGGTTTGGGCGCTCAAGCGCCCAAACAAGAAATTATTCCAGTGAGCTGGGCACTTGAGCTCCTAGCTTCTGGAGTTGGCCAACCAGACCGGTGCTTGAGCACTCATTTCGTGCACTTGAGCGCCCGTTGGACACTTGGGCGCTCGTTTTGAGCACTTTAGCGCTGAGTCTCGGCCAAATTTTTGATTTTTCATCTTTTTATTTTCTTTTAGTTTTTGGTTCAAAATCACATTTTTGAGGTTATTTCATGTTCATAACCATTTATAAGACATCGTTTTATGATTTTGGTTAAGGATTTTTCGTTAATAAAATCAAGTCGAAATATGACGTTTTGTCTGTATCTTTCGTTCATGTCCATTTTTAGGTTATCGAATCCATTTCCTAGTCCATGGTCCTTAGTTCAATAACTTATCCAAGCTCAGGTCATGAGTTTTTTCGAACATTAGGGGGCTCAAGATGTTTATGTCAATAGATTAACACATATATATACCAAGAAGAACATCTTCAATGGCAATAGAGTTCACAATACACAACAATAGCAACATGAACAACATACTTATGAGCTTGAAATCTGAAAATCACATGAAGTATGACATGGAGCATGGAATCAAGAACAAGAGAATGGAAATCCATAAGTCTTACTTGCTTAAGCTTCTAGGCTTGTCTTGAAGAAGTGCTAGATGATCCAAATGTTGAGTTAAACACCTAATAACAATCAAACCAAGTGTTAACTCCTACATATCCATATCATAACACTTATTTAACAAGCTACACTAAGCTTACCAAGGTTAGAGTGAATATCCCCTAAGTTTTCTCTTGTTACTCAAGAAAAATACCAAGTTTTTGATAAGGAAATGGAGTGCCGATGGTGCTAGAAAATGGGGGAAATGGAATGCTTTTGTTCAGATTCTCTTGAGGTAAAATGGCTTGGTTCAAGCCTAAGTTCATGGTTTATAAGGTGAGAAATGACATGCAAGTGGTGGTCAAGACTTGGCAAGCCAAATCCCTTGGATTATGGTAGGCAAAGCCGGCTGGCCATGCTGCCCATGCAGCAGTTCTGAAATCTGGTTTTCTCTCTCTTTTGTTTTTTTATTAATCATTTGGGCTAGAATTGTGGGCTAATTTGAGCTGTGTCTTGGGCAGAAAATTTGGGCTTAGGAAATGGTATTGGACTGAAATTTATCGTAAGAAATCGAGATTCCGACGAGAGAAAATACTTGAAACTATGAAATTTATTTTCAAATCATAACGTTTTTCGTTTTATTAAAATCAAAATGATTTGAGAAATCGGCGATTTGAATATTTTAATTAGGGAAACTAGAGGTATTACAATCAATTATGACATAATTCACATAGATCCAAGCCACACACATAATCTAGTGAACTCCAATTCATTAGATTGAATCAAGATCACTAAAATTCACATCAATTCATCACATGAATTAATATTTTAACTAATCTAAAAACTAGTTCATATGATTTAGCTCGGATACCACTTGAAAGTGAAGGTCAGGCTAAATTAAAACTAAAACGCAATGGAATAAATCATTCATCACATGAATCAAAGCCTAAAACTTTCACAGGATCCTCATATGAGCATAGAATTTAGATTAAAGATGAGAAAACCAACTTTGATCCTTGATTGTTAAGCTTGATCGAAACAATCTCAAGAGTTCAAAACTTGTTCTCTTACTTTGATTAACTTCTAGATCCACCCCAAGCTTTAAAGATCTTCTCCAAATCTTGATCGAATCCTCAATTTCACCTTGAAGTCTTGATCACCGAAACTTGCTAGCCTTGGATCAAAAATTTTGATGGTCTAATCCTCAAATTGTCGTGAGCTTCTCCAAAGGATGATCAACTCTTGATCTCAAGTGGATTCACACTTTTATTGTTGATCCACGCTTTTTCTTTTGTTTGTCACTTTATATCTATGGTTAGAGAGAAAATCTAAGTAAGAATCTATACAAAATGAGGGAGATGAAGAGAGAATTTTGGGAGGAAAAATTGCAGCAGCAATTTTGATCCTAAAAAATGTGATGGCGGAATCCTCAGGTGGTTATGGAGGGAGGTATTTAAAGTGTAATCCTTACCAACTTAGATGGTTAGTTGGCAAGATATTTTGGAGGAAAAAATCTAAATTCTTCTCTTCAAATATTATTGGCCCACTTAGCACCCAAGTTGGACATTTTGAAATGGCATTTTAATTTACATTTAATTAAAGTGCTACATGGTTTTCAATTGACTTTAAATACCAATTATATTTTCCCTCCTAATATAAGTTGTCTTCTTGAATCAATTAATTCAACTATTAAAATTAATTGAATTAAATTAACCATTGATTTAATTAAAATAATTTGACTCTTCTAATTAATCTATTCAAGAAGACCTATTTTGACTTTTAGTCAAAATCTCTCTTCTTTTACCTAAATCTAATTTAGGCGATTTTTTCCAAATCTAATTAGAGATTGTTCACTTTAAATTTATACTGTGATTTAATCGAGGAAGGCGTGTGACTCATTAGGTTAATCAATTAATTACACATGGGTCGTCACTTTTACAATTTACGATTAATCAAACAATTCAATTAATCACTCATAAAATTAATCTCTATTAATTTTGGAGTATCCAATCTCTATAGTCGAACCTAACCACAAGCCTATGGAGCTCAATTTATTAGTGAATTAATTGTGGTGCAAACCTTACCTACTTACGAATGCCGTGCAAATACAGACCCTTTATTTTCAATCTCCTAATTGTGGCCTAGGGTTAAGATATTTTCGGCATCCCTAATAGCCCAATAGCTATGTATCTATTCATAATGATCCATTCGTTTGTGTTTTCAACTTTGAAAACTCCTTTCCAAATCAACACACCACCTTACGCAAGACGATATTCTTGTTCATCAAGATAAGAAAATGGATCCTTTCTTGAAACTCACAAACTTCTATACATAGATAGATTGCACCCAATATGTATCTCATGCGACTCGTTCGAAAGTAGTTGAGACACACATCAAATAGCAAGGACCTACCACAAGGTGATCATGGTTCTTTAAGTTTAAGGACTAATTTTATGCACTATCATAAGATAGAAAATATTCCAACAACAAATACCATTACGGCTACCACATAGAATTCTCTATGTCGGGTCTCTTAGTGAACTTGTTCTTCTAACACGCATCCACTAACATATACCGATATCTACTATACCAATTACTCATAAAACGGGACAATAATTCAACTCTATGAATCATGCATCGTTACTATAAGTCTATCCGAATCCAAGATGACCTTGTGTCAAAGATTCTATAACTTGGAGATTTTTATGATCAAGGCATCTAGAGGCTAATTTCATGATCACCATCATATGGGTAACCTAGCCTCATAGCCTTATTGATCTAAAGGACTTCTTCCATATTCATTGTTGATGAGACAATATTAGATAATATGAGAAAAATGGCCATTTTATATATATTAGAAAAATAAGATTGCTTGTACAAGAGGAGTTTTTACAAGCCAAATCTAATTGGCTGCGGGGCACTATTCTAACAATCTTTTGCTCTTCCTTGTAATTAAGTACCCGGAAGATTTTCTCAATTTCACTTAGCCAAGACTCAGCTTTCCTGTCATCAGGTTCTCACTTAAACTTCGGTAGGTTAAGTCTCGGGAATCGAGATAGTAATTTATCATCAGAGTTGTTCTCATTGTCATGCCTTTGATTAGCCAGCTTTTGACCCTGGTTCACAAGTTGTTGTAATAAGGTGAAAAGTCGATCCATACTGGTTTATTTCCGGGAAGGGGTGTTTGTTCACATGGTTCCTCCCGGGATAAATTATTTTTCACGTTATTTGGGATTTTAGGTGTAGGGATTTCGTCAAACATTACACGTCTCGCTCTACCCCGCTTCCTAAGGAAGGGATTCTGTGTTTGAGGTACTTTCTTTCGTTGCCATAATAATCTGAAATTGACAAAGAAATTTTGCTTAGGATTATCCCATTATCCACTTTTGTTATGAGAGATCAAAACTATCACAACACATTAGAATGTAACACCAAAGTCGGACTAAGCAATATGGCAATAGTTGCATTGTTCATTTATTCAAAAAGTGATCATATCACTTAACACAAAATGTGGTTACAAGACCATCTACCACAACTAGCAAAAGAGATGGTAACATAACCACTATTGTACCATAACAACTTCCTGTTACCACATTCTAACTTACCATATCAAACTGACCAAAGTTAGGAAAACTAAAGCTCACATACTACATGATTATCTATATGTACATATATATATATATATACTAAAAGAGGGCACACCACGCAAGGCACGGTGTCATGCCCATTAAGTTAAATTAACAGTATTTATATGTATAATATGTACAAATAAAAAATTGCTTTAACAAAAATATAATGATAAAAAAAATCAAACAATAAGTAGCAAAAAAATTATATTCTCATATTTGTAAATGAATAATGCTTTTCTAATATTGATTCTTTCACTTGCTAAGAAACTTTCCAAAATACTTTCTTTACATCAAAAACTAAATGATTGTTTATAATTTAGAAATAATAAAAAGAAATTCATTCGAAGCCAAAATATCACTTAAATGCTTTTGAACTGCAATTGTACAATATGGCACAAGCATTTCTCACAAAACCACCTCTTTGAAAACCTGTTAAGGCAAAAAGGACAAAAAAAATATGTCCACGTATTGACACTAAAAACTTGGATCTGGGGACTGTTTCTCAACAGCTTCAATTAGCCTTTTTCACACTAAATTGAACTCTTTTCTTTTAATGCATGGTCGGCCAGCAGGTCTGCATCAATAATAACTACATTGTGATCTTTAAGGTTGTCCAAAACTCACTTAATCTAAAATAAACCACTTGTACCCCAGCAATTCTATAGATCTTTCTCCAAATTAACATATATTAGGTTAAAATCTTCCGTCTTCCAAATTAATATATATTCTTGCAACAAAAGCACACAATGTTACTATTCTTGCTTCTGATAAAGGACTGCATGTCCTCTAGGGTATTAATTTTTACCTATCTAGTTCAGTGAAAACTTGGCCATCTGAAGAGGAGCTCTGGATTGGTAAGGGCTCAATAACCCTTATGCCATCACGATACACAAACATCTTGCTGACTTTTAATGGTACCTGTAAGACATGACATTGTTTGAAGAGATGGTTAAGACAGGGAACTGATACACCGCAAGAAACCTATCAATAATTCTTAGTCACATAAAAACTATATCAGAAATCTCCAGTGTTGGTGATATGTAGTCAGAAGCAAGTATTTGTATTTCCTAGATTCTTTCTTTGAATTCAAAAAATTGTTGTGCTCCATGTCAGAAAATTAGTATGGGACATGTCGTGTTCCATATCGAAAAAATCAAAATGACATTTAAGGCCAACTGATCAAATAAAATATTTGTGTCACACGATGAGATTTTACAGTTATATAGGCCATTGACATCATATCCTTCAACATAAACAGCCTGTCAAATTGTGTCAAGTAGTAGCTTATCATTGCCTATATTTTTTTCTCTAGTTACATGCTTTCTGTTGTGAGTCTTTGACATAGTTTGTATCAATTACAATGAGGGACAATCACCTTAACAGCCATGTCTAATATTTTCCTAATCCATTGTTATCATTTTGTTTGACATATCTTCACCAAAAATAAAAACTTTGTCACTTGCTCATTATCAAAAGTGAACTTTACATGGAAGTGTGCCTTTAAGTAACAATCATATCTATAAGCTATCATAAATGGTTTCTCACTTAAAAAAGAGAGAAGGAACAAAAGAATCAAGAAAACAAGAACAAAAAAGCCAACAAAAAGGAGCATCCAAATTATAATGAAGTGCAGGTGCAGAAAATAAAATCCAAAATGACCAAAAAAGCTTACTATCCATGAGTCCAAACATCAATAACATAAAGCTCATATTCATCTTTCAGCACTACTATCTTAGTACTATCATACTATCATCAAATGACTCTATATACCCTACAAAAAATGCAGAAATTACAACCAGAATCATATGAAGTTCAGATTTTTCTAAATTCAAAACAAAGATTGCAACTTTAAAATATTTATTTGTATAATCTCGTAAAGTTCAAGTTGTCCCAATTTTTGTAGCGTCAAAGGAATGAGAGAATACCTGGTTTAGTTGAATTAAAGTGACGAATCAACTGGAAGTAAATCATATCCTAGTTGTAGATCTAGAGACAAATTTGTGTGAAAATCAACCTACAACTGGAGAACAGAATTTCTGAAATTGGCCCATTATGTAGAACTCAACCAGAACTCGTTCAAACTGAAGGAATTTTGTAATCAAATTAAATTTATTCAAAGGATAATTATCTTAACACCCACTGAAATCTATCATAATTATGAAAATATCTCCTGAAGTCTGGATAATTAGTTCAACTAACTGATGATTATAATTACAAACCATGTATCATTACAAGTAGACCTCCTAAATAAACTGGTGTAATTATAACTATGTATAAGTTCAAAGAATGTAATATTAATTATTCAAATTTCAAGGAGTGTTTTGGTAATCTTACCAAATCTCAACAGTTCTAGATGCAATTATCCCTCTATTTAATTAAAGTTTCAAACCAAATTGAACAATTAGCTTTCAATTAAACTCACTTCATTCAATCCACAATTGATTCGCACCACGAAGCACCACGTTTGAAGAGAACAATTGGAGTTTTTCAAACTCTAAATGGAAATGTAGATCATTGCAAATTGTCTGATCTAAACATCATTTTAGTTGAGCTGAAGTTCACGGAAGGGAATCATATAAACTTGTCTTTACCCTGAATTTGTACAGGAACAGTTTCCCTCAAACAAGGGGAAAAGTCCTTGATAATGAATAGTTGCACGAAATCAGTTTTTGAGCTTGACGAGAACACTGTACCATCTTTTGCCTTTATCCTAAAGAAGAATGTTTAAAAAAAAAAAGAAAGGAGAGAAAGAAGAAAACAATAAGAGAAAATTGCGTAGCGTTTCTTCTGAAGGCTGCCAAGGAAACCCGTTTCTTCTGATTTCTTTGGTGGGGTCTACGAAAAAAATAGAAAAGACAAAGCAGTGCACAAATAGGGCAGCACATAATACAAACAATGAAAGCAACTGCCAAATGATGCTACGTCATTTTGGATGAACCTAGGCTACAAAAAGAAAATGAAAAAGACCTACCACACGCTGATGCACTGTTCACACGCGCCTTCACACTTATGAGATATAGTAATATACGATTTCCAATTTGTGTCTCCCATATCTCATTCTTGATAATCCGAATCCTTCTCCGGCTCTTCCTTCGGATCTTTCTCATTATTTCTATTTCTATCATTATTGTTTCCACCAACACTAATGCCATTACCAACACCAATGGCTCCATCATTCCCACCAACAACATTATTATCGGTATCTCTACCACTAACAACATCACCATCTCTAATGAGCTCAAGGCGACCACCTTTTTCGCTCAAATCGATATCCTCAAGGCCCTTGAGGTGTCTCTCGAACCACTTTAACTCCTCATCCATGATGTGCACCTGGGTAAGAGGTGGTGGAGATAACTCTTATACGTGTGATCTATCTAAACCTCCGCTGACCACTTTTGGCCTTTTTAGGCGCAATGGATGCTCCTGCCTTGCCATTCAAGTTTCTGCAGGTATACACCTATGAATGGCATCACATCTATAATCATCGAACTGGCTTTGTGAGCCTTTGATACATAAATTCGGCTCTTGAGCAAGGATGGTATCTATGGCTCTTCAAGCTTCTCAAATCTCAGGACATAATCACCCCTAGCATAGTCCTGATCCACCTATTCCATGCCGAATAAGAAATCCAACATCTACCTGAAGGCGTCCTCTAACTGGCTCATGAGATTTCGATTGAGCTGAGTGAAGTGATGTCGGTTGTTGACGACCATATTTTTTATGTTGAGATTTTGACCTTGATGCTCACCTACTATTTTCTTCATCTTGGCTTTCGCCCATTTGCTATAGTCCATATATAGCTTATGTTGTTTCAAGTAAGCATTTTTTCAATACTCAATCTCTTCATCCTTTTCTTTCAACAGGGCATCATAATCTGCTTGTTGCTTTATTAATGGGCCAATGTTGTTACCGCTGGTGCTGTGATCCGAATCACTCCATTCCTCAACCTTGTTCTTTTCCTTATCCATCTACCCACATCACAACCAACAATCAACAAGCGAGGTTAGTAACAATAAAAGGAAACTGTAATGTATAATAACGAACTAACGAGTTCTAAGGCTCTTATCTTGCAATCTGTTACCACCTATAGAACCCCGGGCGCTTAGAACATCCGTCCCTAGGCCAAAAATGCTACCTGTGGGCAAGCGAACCTCTAGCAAGATAACATATACAAGGAAAAATAACTATACAAACATATAAACATGTACATTAACATCTAAATCCTCAATATCTATTACAAACCCAAGTATCACAAGGCTAGAAGCCACAAATCTAAACACGTCATCATGCACAAACTCCTCAACCTAACACAAGTTTTAATGGCTACAAGCTGTTTACATACATAATATCATTTGTACAATACCAACATTTATAAAGACCAAAATGAGAGTACATAATCTCAAATCACCCAAACTCCAGAAGCTCAACCACCTACACATGGTAATATAGTCAAATAAGTCCACTGATTTAGTAAGAATTAGGAATAATTACACTTTAGCCCTTAAACTATGAGCCTTTTTATACTTCACCCCCCGAACTATTTTTCGTCTCAAACTACTATACCAACTTTAAAAAAATTTGCACGTTGGCCCCTGAATGGTTTTTGGTGAAATATTATGGAATATTTCAGCCACAATTCACCACGTGAAACACACGGTCATTTTATGTGAGGATGCAATATTTACACTTTACCCCTCCAAACTATGCGCTATTTATACTTTACCGTTTAAACTATGTGTTGTGGCCGAAATATTTCATAACATTCCATCGGAAATTATTCTAGAGGGCAACGTGAAAATTTTTTGAAAGTTGGTATAGTAGTTTGAAACAAAAAATAATTTGATGGGTGAAGTATAAAAAGGCCCATAGTTCAAGGGGTAAAGTGTAAGTATCCCTAAGAATTATAGCTAGGAACAGTAAAAGATTAGGTCGAATCAACAAGTTAAATAGAGAGCCAATGAAATTCATAAATGAGTTAAATATCTAATACGATTGTGAGAGTTCCAATAACCAAACAAAGAAAAATAACTCATGCAAGAGTTCAAAAACAAACAAACAATCAAATGGCATAGGCTGAACTAGTGTTTAGTGAATCTGTCACCCTTATGACTTCAAATCACACATATAATCATTATCCCTCCACAAGCTCCACACTCGAGTGGTCACTCAGAGGTGGCCCACTTGATCATATAATGTGACAAATGTCGACGTACTGCATGTTCAGACTAGTCCTTGAAAAACTTACCTCCAGACTTCTACGCAGCTATCTAATGAGTAGGAAGCCCTCCAAGGAGGCCAGCTGTCAGCCTGATACCGCCCAACGTCCCTCTTGAGACTTTCTAAGGGCCCATCAAACAAAAACACAAAAGGTTTCAAGAACAATGATAATCATCCGAATTAAATATTCAGAGTTCAAACAAGGTTCGAACATTATTAATTAATTTGATTCAAATTTTGGACACATAAAATGAATATTTAGATTTAGCATAACTTATTGGAGTGGGATATTGACTTATGAAGACAAAAAGGGTTAAAATTATACTTAAAAGTATTCTCAAGTGGGCTCGACTGTGCTAAAAAATGGGCACGGACATGCCCGCACAGCTCGGGGCTACTGGCCCGAGCACTAGTGCGCCCAAAGTTTTTTCATTTTTTTAATAAAATCTAGCATGATAATAGAAGATTAATTTTTATAAAATCAAAATTAGTTAGTTCATCATTTTTCAAAAGTTTTAAGGATCAAAGTTTGGAATAACTTTGCAAAATCTTCAATTTTTGTGTTCATAAGTTTTCAAGCTGGTTATTTCTTTATTTATTCAAGTTCTCAACTCCAATACTCTCCAAGTTATTCAAGGGTCAAGAACACGTAGCAAGGGTAAAGATCACACTAGTTAAAGTGTCCAAAAATTCTCCAAATAAGGTTAATCATTCAAGAGTCATCAATTTTCCAAGCAAGAAAATGAAATATCATCAAGAGCTCAACAATAACATGATATCAAGGAAGAAGAGTAGCCATAATTCTTACCTCTCTTAGCTAATACCAAAGGTGATGATAGTGAACTCCAAATTCTCAAGCAATTCCTATAATAATCAAAATCATTAGAAGTTACACCATGTTTCTTCAAATCCCTATATATTATAAAATTGTGCTAAAAAAAAAATAACATAAAAAAATCCCTATGTGTTATAGATCATCTTATAATTAAGGTTTCAAGCCTACCAAATGTTTACCTTACTCTTTTTGCCCCTTTTGATTTTAAACTTCAAAGCTTTAAGACTTTAAAAGAGTTTGAAATTGTGAAACTTGAAGAAAATATGGTAAACAAGTGTTTGAAGCAAATATAGAAGACAAGAAGTTGAAGCAAAAAATGACTAAATATAGAAGTTTACCGAATCAAAATTTTTTATTAACCAACCGAATTAATTGAAAATATTCGGTTTGGTTCGATTCATTTACCAATTAAACAAATTGGAGTTATATCAATTGTAACTTATATATATGTAGTTCAAATCCATATTTCATCTTTATCATATATTATGCACATAAACGTTACATTATCAAGTACATTTTTCAATAAAAGCTTAGTAGATCTATTCGCAACTAAATAACTAAATCCAACAACCAAAAAACCAAATTAGTTCTCAAATTAAATTAACAGAGCATAGACACATGAATTACGTGAAATAAATCTGAAGAAATATATTTGAAGAAAATCAACTTTGTCTTTTAGATTTGAAATATATTTGACGATTGAAATTAAAGGTGGTGGTGTCAGGCATGGGTGGGTTTCCCTTTTTGGCCATTACACTTTTATTTTTTCTTTTAATACAATTTAAGAAAAATATTAATTTATTACTTTTCGGTGAATTTGGTTAATAACCGATTTTAGCAAAAAATTCATCGAACTGAAAGATTAACCGAAAATTTAAAAAATGTTAACCATTTATCGAACCAATTTTTTTTTGGATAAAACAGTTCAGTTAATTCGGTTCGATTCGGTCGGTTAATCGATTTTTTTTGTTAATGGATAATTTTACTCACCTCTAGGACATATCAAATAATATTTTGAAAATATTTCAAGAGAGTGAGCTATGGACATATCAAATAATATTTTTAAAATATTACAAAAGAGTGAACTATAAACAATGTTTGAAAACGTTTCAAAAGAGTGAAGCATAAATAATATTTTGAAAACGTTTCAAAGAAGTGAATCATAAATAATATTTTGAAAACCTTTCAAATGAGTGAATCATAAATAACATTTTGAAAATGTTTTAAAATAATGAATCATTGACATATTCAATCAGAAAGAAGTTAAAAATATCAAAATAAGAGTTCTGGCTGTCGAAATATTTGCTTTCTATCTTGGGCACTGTCGCCCCATGCCCAAGCTCAAAATAATATATATATATATATTATTCTTTTATTTTTAAAAAGGAAATGGCAAGATATTTTTTTTTTTTTTTTGGATTTTTTGGTGCCCATGATCAAGAGGTAGAAAATAACCTTTTGATTTCATGTTTTCATTATTCCAAAAATCAATATTTATTACAATGATGTCTAAGTTCACCAAATTATCAAAGCTTTGGCAAAGGAAATCAACAAGGTATCAAAGTCAACTTCATATGTCCAAGTTCACAAATTTATTAATATTTTGGCGAAGGAAATCAACAAAGTATCAATGTCAAGTTCATATGTCCAAGTTCACCAAATAATCAAAGGTATCAATGTCAAGTTCTAACGTCCAAGTTCATCAACTTATCAATGCAATGGTAAAAGAATTCATCATGGAATCCATGAAAGTATCAAGGCCAAGTCCATGTTTTAATAATCATCAATTTTCAAGACAAGGGAGCTCAACATGGGCCAAGGAGACATCATGAAGCCAAAGGGATAGTTGAAATCTTTTACTTGAAGTCCTTGCACATAATGCTCATGGTTTCAACCGATTTTCTCATCATCTAAATCATGTAAAGTCCGATTATTCATAACTCGATCAAATAAACATACTTATATCCAAAAAAGCGAAAAGCCCTACGAACCTTTGGATTAACCTTTAGAAATCACTAACTCGATTAATGATCAATCTATTTTTTGAAGTCATCTTGATTAACTTTCTCCAAAAAATAAAACTTCATATGTTCCCCATCTTAAACAACCAATTTCATAATCTTATTATCTCAAACTTATCATTCTCTTCAATCCATCTCATTATTGAAAATTATTGAAAATCTAAATAATTATTAATTTTTTTTATCCACGTGGTCAAGCTCATCATCAAGATTTCATGAAAAATATACTAAAATTAAGGCCAAAAAATCAGATTTGTTATAAGAATTTAATTCATAAAGTTCAACATCTAAGATTTATACTCTCATTTTCGGCAAGTCAGATTCACAACCTATTTTTGAATATATTTCAATATGTTTAATAGTATATTTTACCTCTATTAATATCTTAACTCAATGATCTTTCTAACAGTAGTTTCTGATCAATGATCCAACAATTGGATCTTGGTTTATACCCATTTAAACACCTCTCTTGTTACTGTCCCTGTTCTCAGTAGTCATGGCAAGCTAGGTTCCATCAACATTTTTGGTTATTTTCCTCTGTATTTTTGCTTGATTCTTGATTTTAAAATTATTTACACTCGATGAGGTTTCAAATGATATATTATAATGGTCAATTTGATAAGGGAAAAGTGGATTTTGAAACCTTGGAAATTGAAAGTGTTGCAGGGGGCTGTAGGTACCCGAGAGTTGATATGTGTGTGTGTGTGTGTGTGTGTGGTTAAAATCTAACTTTTAAATTTAATCGCAATTGTCCCAAATCAAAATGTTCGTCAAGGTTAAATTACTGACATCAAGAATGCTTTTAAATACTATATTTTAACTTGATTACAAATCTCATATCTTAAGAGTTTTAGTGGGATTAAAGTTTAGGACTCAGGCAAAGAGGTTGCCTAATTGGAGATGTTCTTCTATCCTTTCCCCTTTTAGCTCCTTAACTTAAAATTTTTTTAAGTGTTTTCTTGATATGAAAGTTTGAAATGGAAAAGAGAAGATTGAAGAAGAAAAAAGGAAGAAACTTAGTCTTACAAATTTTTCAAGAAGAAGAGAAGATAAGAAGACGTTGGCAAGAGGTGAAAAAATAAAAGAGTAATGGGTGCTATTTATAGGTAAAGGAAGTGGCATTTTTGTAAATAAGGGTTGAAAATTTTGGGATTAAAATATTGTGATATTTTCCTTATTTTAAGGATGGTGGCCTGCCAAGTTGGAGGATTTTTTATATTTTTTTATTTTATTTTATTTTTTCTTTTTTGAGTTTAATGGGTCTTTTAGAAAATTGGAAGAATTGGGTTTGGGCTAGAATAAATTTCTCTTGGGTCAAATGAATGTTTATGAAAGATTTTTTATTGATGGATTAAACGAAATGTTTTGATTTTGAGTTATGAAAATTCAAAAATGAAATTAGGAAAATTTTTGAATCGTTACATTTGAAGACTAGGGGTTTTGGGCTTGGCATAAAAATTCTTTGAAACAAATATATGCATGTGAAAACGCAAAAAAAAAAAAATTCAAGAAGACTCACTTTGACTTTGGTCTAACATTTTGACTTTTAATCAAAATTTCTTTTATTTTGCCTAAAATCGATTTAGGCAATTTCTCTCTAATTTAATTAGAGAATTTCTATTAAATTCATTTCGAGGATAATTTTGATGAAGGGCGTGACTCTCTAGCTTTATCAATTAATTAAATAATTTAATTAATCACTTATCGAATTAATCTCTATTAATTTGAGAGTACCCAATCTACACAGTCGATGTCTAACCCTAAGCCCATGGAGTCCAATTTATTGGTGAATTAATTCGTGCGAACCTTACCTAATTACGCTTTCCATGCAAATGTGGTCCCTTTGTTTTCCATCTCCTATTTGAAGCTTAGGATTAAAATATTTTTGACGACTCCAATAGCTCAATAACTATGCATCTATTCTCAATGACTGATTCTTTTGTGAATTTGACTTTGGAAACTCCTTTTCAAAATGACACACCACCTTGCGAAGGATTTCCTTGAATTAAATCACCATAGAAAACATAGGAGATATAGCTCGTTCATCAAGACGAGGAAATAGATCCTATCTTGGAACTCACAAACCTCTATGCGTAGGTATCTTGTTCTCAACGTACATCTCATGCGATCCGCTAATAAGTGATCAAGATACATATCAATGAACAAGAACCTGTCATCAGGTTATCATGGTATCTCAAGTCTTAGTACTAATTATGTGTACTATCATAAGATAAAGAATAATCCATCACTGAATACCACTACGACTACCTTGTGGAATTCTCTATGTCGAGTCTCTAATGAACTTGTTCTCTAGCAAACACCCACTAACATGCGCCGGCGTTAACTATGTCAATCACCTATGAAACGGGGCAATAATTCAACTCCTCGAATTATGCATCATATGTGCAAGTCTAACTGAATCTAAGATGTCCTCGTGTTAAGGATTTCATGACTTGGAGAATTTAAGATCAAGATATCTAGAGGCTAATTTCATGATCATTATCATATGCGTGACTTAGCTTCATAACCTTACATGATTCAGAGGACTTCTTCCATATCAATTGTTAATAAGACAATATACGAGGATATAAAGAAGATGGTCATTTTATTTATATTGCAAAAATAAGATCATTTATACAAGAGCAATTTTTACAAGTTAAACATAATTCGCTGTGGGGCACTATTCTAACAATCTCCTAATTGCCCTAAAGTCAATTACTCATAGTCCTTAGACCCATCTTCTCAAAATGTCTCTCAAAGACCTTTTAGATAAGCGGCTTAGTTAGTGGATTTGCTATATTTTTTTTCTGAGGCAACCTGTTCAACCTTAATGTTGCCTCTGTCAATGATCTCCCATATCAAATGATAACGCCTCATGATGTGATTGAATTGCTAATGAGATCTTGGCTCCTTCGCTTGCGTGATGGGTCCATTATTGTCATAGAAGATGACAACTGGCTCAGCCACGCTAGGCACTATATCTAACTCTTGGATGAAGTTTTTTAGCAAAACACCCTCTTTTGTAGCATCTAATGCTACTATATATTCTGCCTCAGCGGTTGAATCGGCCGTGATATCTTGCTTGGAAGTTTTCCAACTTACTGTGCCGCCATTAAGGTAAAATATAAATCTAGAAATGGATTTGCTGTCATCTACATCGAACTGGAAACTAGAATCTGAAAACCCTTCTAGTTTTAATTCTCCACCGCCATAAACGAGAAACAATTCCTTTGTTTTTCTCAAGTACTTGAGAATTGTTTTCACGACACTCAAGTGACTCTTACTGGGGTTGGATTGAAAGCAGCTCGTAACACTTAGAGCATATGCTATATTCGGTCTTGTACGTAGCATTGCATACATTATACTTTCTATAGCATAGACATAAGGTATGCTAGACATGTTATGCCTCTCTTCTTCCATTTTTGGGGTCATAGACTTAAAGAGATGTAACTCATATCTCATAGAAGGAATCTCTTCTTGGATTCTTTCATACTAAACCTCTTTAGTATTTTATCTATATACGGATTTTAGGAGGTCCCAACAATCTTTTCGATTTATCTCTATAGATCTGTATTCCCAATACGAAAGATACATTTCCCAAATCTTTCATGACACCCCGAGAATTCTCTAAATAAAATTTTTGAATCGCCAACTTATCAAAAATTTATTTGATTTCAAAATCAAACGTCGTTTTAAAATCAAAACACGTTTCATGTACCCGAAAATATTTTGAACAAACACGTTGTAATTCCTCGTCATGTTTTGACCCAAAAAGGAACCCCGTTAGCCCAATTTACAAGCCAAAACTTGACCCAAAACCATAGCCACTTTTGTTGACTAATTGAGCACCCATTTGGAACTCAAAAATAAAAGAAAAAGGAAAAGGGAATCTGAAACCAAAGAGCCAGTAGTAACAGTAGTCAGCAACAGCCATGGATGGGATTTTGGATCCCATCCATCCATCCTATATAGTCACATAGCCCCCTCTCTACCCCCTAAATGTTGGATATTGTCTAGAGGGGCTTGGACAATTTGATTCTTGCATATTGACCCCTTTTTTCCGTCTATAAATATGTCACTTTGGAGCTCAAAATTTTTGCAGAAACTTACCATTCTTATTCCAAACACTTTGGCCTTTAAACGCCATTTGCACTTTAGCTTCTCTTCAAAATCAATTTCAACATTATAAGAGATTCTTGTGTGTGTGACTCTCACTCCAATACTTGGTAAGTTAAGCTTATGAACGTGTTTAAAGATGGTTAATGATTGAATGTATATAGGTCTTGATGTAAGTATATATATGTGATTCTAGGTTTTGAGGACTAAGCTTGACTCTTTACATATACACTCAAGTTTATAAGCTACAAAGAGGTAAGACTTATGGCATCTCCTCTTCTCCATGAGCATGCGTTTCAAGCTTTCCGTTGATTATTCAAGCATGTTTTGAGTATTTGATGCCATTAACATGTTGAGCATGAGAATTGATATTGTTATCTTGTTATTCTTGCCAAAAATCTATGCTCAACTCTTGAATATGTAAATCCCATGCTAAATGATTCATCCTAAACTCTATACCGATGCTTGGGATTGAGTATTGAATGATAGACCGTGGACTAAGAGGAAAACGAACTAAAAATGGTTGAAAAACGGGTAATATGGACAAAACCATACATTTCAACGTTAAAATGTTCTCTCGAAAAATTTCAAAACCAAAATCTGAAACGATGTTTTATAAATATTTTTACGTATTTAAGAACCTCAAAAATATAATTTTGGATAAAAAATATAAAAAAAATCAAAAGACGAAAAATTGAATTTTCAACCTGAGAGTAAACGCTCAAGCGCGCATATAGACGCCCAAGCGCCCAACCCTCTGTCCAAAAGTGTTGTTTTGAGCGCCCATTTCCGTGCCCAAATGCCCACTTTCGGCCCAACTTGATTTCAAAATCTTTTTTTATACCAAAACATGTCCATATTCGATCTTGTTAACGTCATATGAGTTTTGAAATAAAAACCCTATGGTCCATGGTTGAATTCCGAAATGATTGATCAATTGAATACGTCTTGGCCTATTGAAATGTTATTGTTATTGATGGCCTTAGAACGTTATGTTATGCCGTCTTATTGATTGTTTGATTGTCCATTTCATTCTAAAGCTATACGATTGATTGATTGTGGGCCCGTGTAGGGTTTCTTGGGGACCGAACTCGGGCAGTATCGGACTGTCGACTAGGACCCTCGAGCCCCTGATTGTTAGGTAGTTCGGACGAGTTCTGGAGGTAGAATTCTGGAGCACTACCCTAAGCACGTACGTCGGTTATACTTCTTGATTGAATGATGTTCCTTCGGGAGTTGGAGGGATAAGGCAAAATATGATTCCTACGTTCCATTATCCCATTCAACTGAGGTGTAGCGGGAGGAGTCCACTGTGAGAAATCCCATTCTCCTCTAGATAACCTAGAAACTTGTTGCTTAAGTATTCACCCTCGATTGGATTGAAGAGCTTTGTTAATTAGTTTGAGTTGTTCTCTACTTCATTCTTATACAACTTGAAGATTTCAAATGCTTCGAATTTGTTCTTCATAAGAAACACCCATCCAAAGTGTCTATAATTGTCAATAAACATAATGAAGTAATTATAACCACCTCTCACACTAACTTTTAGTGGCCCGCATACATCTATGTGAACAAGTTCTAACGGTTTAGTGTCACGCTCCAATTATCCAATAAACGGTGACTTAGTCATTTTTCCCTTTAAACAAGATTTGCAAGTCAGTAACTCCTCTAAGTCACTTATAGAAAACGACCTTGAGGCAACCAACCTACTTATCCTATTTTTGAAAATATGCCCAAGTCTAACATGCCACAAGTATGCTTGGTTATGGTCATCTAATTTTCTTTTGTTCTATTGTTGAATTTCTAATGATATAAAGTTAGAATCTAGGGTGTATAGCCTATTTGATAGTGTACTAGTAGCAATTAAAAAATCATATTTAGAAAGAAAACGCTTTTCATTCTTGTAAGAAAATTCATAATTTTCTTTGTCCAACACTAGGATTGAACTGATATTCTTCAATAAGGACGATACAAAGAGTCAATTATTCAATTCTAACTCTTGATTATTACAAGCTAAAGTAACTAGGCCTGAAGCTTCGGTGTCAACTCTTGTACCGTTTCCCATCCTAAGGATCACATCCCCTTTATTTAGTTTTTTGGCTCTCTGTACTCCCTGTAACGACTTGCAAAGGTGAGAATTGCATGCGGTATCAAATACCAATGTGTCACGTTAATCGAAAGATTAACTTCAATAAAAAATATATCATTTTTCAAAGAAGCCAAATGCTTCTTTTAGTTCCTCTTCCAATGCCCAGTTTCACAACAATAAAAGCATTTGTCCTCTTTAGCATTGATTTTTTTCTTGATTCTACCCGATGATTTTCTAGCTTGTTTCCCTTTAGAAGGACATTTCTTCTTTTTTTCCCTCCTTGTCCTTTTGGGTCTTCGAGGTTGAAGCAACCAATACAGTCTCATCTTTCTTTATAGTAAACTCGGCTGTGGCAAGCATACTAACAAGCTCGTTAACCATTACTTCAAGTTTAATCATGTTGAAATTCATGACAAATTGGTCGAATGAGCTTGGCAATGATTGAAGGATCAAGTCTATATAAAAATCATTATCCATAATAACACCAACTTTCCCGAGTTTTCAATTAAAGAAATCGTCTTTAAACTATGTTTGTGAAGACTTGATCCTTCAACCATACGGGCCTAAATAATTTTTTGAAGGTGTTGTAATGTTTATAACGTGTTTGCACCGAGTCTAACTTCTCTAAGTGTATGTGAATCTCACTATTATGCTTCATGTGCTCGTGAGATTTTTGAAGCTTACTTGACATTGTTGTCAACATTAGACATCGGGTTTGAAGATCATCTTCCCGCAAACGTTTGACGGATCCCCACATGTCCTTCATTGCATCATCGGGGATTGTATCAGGGGAGAGGTCGAGTCAACACATAAGTCCTCTTTTTGGAATCAAGTACAATTTTAGAATTTCTAAGCTAATCACTATAGTTGGGATCAGTGAGTTTGTTTGTTTCCAAAATAATTGAGAGTGGATTTTTAGCCATTTCGAATTAATTTGTTGATTTCAAAAATATATAAAAGCGAAGAAGAAAATATAAATATTTATTTGTGCAATATTTTAAACATGACATGGTCTTAAATCATAAGTTACCTCCCATTATTTTCTTCATATTTTATGTTCTCTCGTAAAATTTCGGAAATCATATTTCTTAGTGGGTTTTAGGGCCCTTAGAAATTATTTATAGGCCCACGAGACGTAGCCATCTACAAATAATCCCTTAGGTAGGCAACTTACTTTACCAATTGCATCAACTATGGAACCTCTAGGATTATTTTGCCTCATCTTTTATATAGATCCACGAGACATAGCCATCTATACTAATTGATGTTAAGTTTGACCTATCAATCATTCTTTACAATTAACTCAATTATGGTCATTTCACGAGATGTAGCCAATGCCATAATCAAACTAATTAAAAGAGCATCACATGCTTAAAGTAGTGATCATAGCTTTCCAAGTAGGCACATCCCATGAGACGTAGCCCACGCACCCACTCGGTAGCATCTCGTGTCACTTACTTATTAATGGATGGATGGAACATTAAATCCAATTTAATTTGTCCATTATAACTTAATGTAATTTTTCTTGCGAAAAATACTTATACTTTCTAAATGAGAGTTTTTAAAAAACTACCAAGATCTCATTAATGTTTTATTTACCCTTATTTAGGTTATCTATTCGAAACATACATCACCATACACCACAAGGATAATAAACATAAATAAGAAAATAAAACAACCTAACGTGCTCCTAGGGTGGATGATTATGAGCCTTTAACTAAGTAATGCACTTAAAGCCATTAGTTTATTACTTAGTGATTTAGGTGAATAATTAAATGAATAGATCTTATCTATTACATATGCATCACTACACATGCATGGCCTTCATGCCTTGAACTCTTTCATCTTCTTGTTCTTAATTACAAAACTTACCATGCACATGTGGCTTTCAATCAAAAGAAAAAGAAGACCTCACCATCCTAAGTCTACTCTTATTAAAAGATGAAAATGAGGTATGCAAGCCCCATTTAATTACAAACCCAATCAAAATAATCAATCATTAAAACAATTTTAATGAAACTTAAAATCATCTCATACATCCATCTATTCAACATCAAACATTTATCCCACAAATACTTGAAATTAATAAACAACAATTAATTAAACATTCATCTCATGAATATAAAATTAAAGGCTAACAAGTGTATCATATGCCACTATTTTGCTACTAAAAATTGTTTAATGCAATTCATTAATTAAATATGGAATTAAACTTAGTTTTAAATCACCTAAAGGTTTTTAAAACCCACCAACACCTTGCAAACGATTTAAAACACTATAGGAGATCAAATTATAACAATAATAGGATCAATACATGAAGAAACTTTTCCTTCACAAATTCTCGGGTCTGTTTGGCAGCCCCTATTCAAAAATTTTTAGAAAATTTTCTTGACTCCAAAAATCACCAAATTTGAACCATATATTCCAACATATGACAGATGACTTCACAAAAACAACATCAATTAAAGCATGAAAAATATTGATTACAGAGAGGTAAGTGCACAGGTCCAACACTCTCCGGTTAGTTCGGCAGTGCTCAATAAAAAAGTTTTAGAAAATTCTCCTTGACTTTAAAAATCACCAAATTTGAAACATAGTTTCCCAACACATTGTAGATGGCTCAAAAAATCAAGGAGTACAAAAATAACATCAATTAGAGCATGAAATTAACCCAAACCTAAGGGGTCAGTGCATATCATTTTCCAGAAAAACAAAACACTTTTGAATCTTAATTTTCATGCTTCAATTTGTGTAATTTTTTTATCCGAATCATATTAGATCCAATCTAATACATATATATTGATCTTATATGAATTTTAAAATAATTTATCTCAATCAATAATATTAATTCAATTGATCTAACTTCAAAATCAACATCAATAATTGCAACATTCAAGTAAATTGAATCTACAACATGCCAAATTCAAATCTAGCATAAATCATTATATGATCTCAACAAATCCAAGCCAAACGTACCATTTGATGATCTCCAATTCATCAAATTAAATCAAGACCACCAAATTTAACATCAATTCATCACATGAATTAATGTTCTAACAAAATCTAAATCAAGCTCATATGTTTGGCTCAGATACGATTTGAAGGTGAAGATAAGGCATAAATCAATCAAAATTACAACGGAATAAACACCAACTTACATTCATCAACAATGAATACGTAGCCTAAATCTTCAAGGATCGCCAAATGAGCATAGATCTAGATTAAGGGAGAGAAAAATACTTTGATCCAATCAATTGTTGAATTCGGCTGTGAGCTTCTTAAGATGACCGAATCCTCTTTCTTTCTCTTGATCCTTGATTGATTTTTCAATGATCCATTCCACAACTTGAAGAAGATCTTCAATCAACCTTGAACAAATGAAGAAGACAAAAAATTCTCCCAAAAATCCTTAATGCCGTGAGCTAATGCCTTCAACACTTGATTCTTCAATCTATGATGTGGATTACACTTTGATGTTAGATCCACACTTTCTCTTTTGAATCCTTTTAAACTTTTGGTTAGATCAAAGCCTAAAGAATAAGATCTAATGGAAGAGATGAAGAGAAAGTTATCTTGGAGATAGAGAGCTTTTAAAAAAAATTTCAGATTTTTTTGATCAATTTTTGGCGAAGCTCATCTTTCATGTGAGGGGAGGGGGGACTAATTTATATCCTACCTAGAAGCTTAGGTGGCAAGGTAGTTGAAGGGAAGAATCTAGATTTTTCCTTTTAAATTCCATTGGTCCAGTTGGCTTCCAAGTGGGATATTCCATGTGGTATTTTAATTAACACTTAATTAAAATGCCACATGGTTTTCCAATTTGGCATTTGCAAAACTAAATTCTCACTCCAAATTAATTCTTCTACTTGAATCAATTAAAATTAACTATTGAAGTTAATTGAATTAAATTAACAATTAATCTAGTTAGATTAATTTAACTCTTTAAATTAATCCATCCAAAAAGACCCACTTTGACTTTGGTAAAATATTTTGACTTTTAGTCAAAATTCCTCTTCTTTTGCCTAAAACTGATTTAGGTGATTTCTCTCTAATCTAATTAGAGATTTTTTATTAAATTATCTAGAGAATAATTTCGAGGAGAGGTTTGACCCTCTAGGTTCATCAATTAATTAGACATAAGCTCGTAACTCTTTACAATTTACGATTAATTAAACAATTTAATTAATCAGTCATCGAATTAATCTCTATTAATTTGAGAGTACTAAATCTCTACAGTCGATGTCTAACCCCAAGCCCAAAAAGCCCAATTTATTGATAAATTAATTCGTGTGAACCTCACCTACTTGCACATACCATACAAATACAGTGTCACCATTTTCCATCTCCCGATTGAAACCTAGGGTTAATATATTTTTAGTGACCCTAATAGCTCAATAATTATGCATCTATTTTCAATGACCGATTTTTCTGTGAATTTGACTTTGAAAACTCTTTTCCAAATCGACACACCACCTTGCGCAATGATTTTCTTGAATCGAATCATCATAAAAAATATAGGAGATATAGCTCGTTCATCAGGACGAGGAAACAGATCCTATCTTGGAATTTACAAACATTTATGAAAAGATAGCTTGTTCCCAACGTGCACCTCAGCCGATCCACTAATAAGTGATCAAGACACACATCAAAGAACAAGGACCTACCATAAAGTTGCCACGGTACCTCAAGTCTAAGGACTAATTATATGCACTATTGTAAGATAGAGAGTAATCCATCAACAAATGCCACTATAGCTACCTTATGGAATTCTCTATGTCGGCTCTCTCAGTGAACTTGTTTTTTAACAACCACCCACTAATATGCATTGATGTCAACTACGCCGAACACACATGAAACAGAGCAATAATTCAACTACTCGAATTATGCATCGTCTGTGCAAGTATAACTAATCTAAGAATGTACGGACCCTATGAATCCCTTAAATTAAATCTTAAAACACTAATAGTTCATCAAGAATTATTTTAAA
>JACFYI010003127.1:37188-48478 GCA_014898755.1 Handroanthus guayacan | reverse complement strand
TGGTGTTTTCTTAAAACCAACTTTAAAAATCATCTCCTAAGCCCCTTAAATTCTGTATGATGGTCCGATTAGAGTTCTTATACCCGTATCCACTTTTCTTGATTTTTGTGCCTCATTTATTCGAATTCAAAATTGATTTTTTGGTATATTTCTTGAATGCTCCACATGTGAAAACCTGAATGCATGAATGTTGGGCCCCGAGAACCTCAAGGGGGATTTGGTTGGGCGTTACGGCACGTCGACCTAACCCTTGAGACTTCTCTAATGTTGAGATAGCTAGGAGGGAACTTTGAGGTAGGTTTTCAAATAGTTATGCTCGGCACGTGGTCGACCGTGCCTAATGTTTAATAGCCAATCTCGGCCGGCCACCCAGAGGTAAATGGAGGGATAAGGTTGATAATGTTTGAAGTTATAAGGGTGATAGGTCCACCAAATATTAGTTTTAGCCATATATGATTTTTGACATTCATAATATGTTTAATTTTCCCTTCGAGCTCACCGTTACCTTAAAAATTGATTCTCTTTAAGATGAATGTCAACATTTGGCTTGTTATCTTATTTTACTTCTTTGATCACCATCCTTTGACTTCCCGTTGTGATTCTTACTAAGTCTCTAGACTTACTGTAAAATCCTTTACATTATGTAGATGAGTGATACAGACCTGAGGCTATGTTTTCCTATTATTTTCGTGGTGGATGACCACGTGAGGCGTCGGACTATCGAGTACACTGTACATGTTCATATTACAGTTTCTAGAGCCTCGGGAGGGTGGTTTCTTTTTATAAATGTTTACCCGTATGGCGAGATAGTGACTTACCTCACCGGAGAGCCTCTAAATTAGTTTTTCTTTTATTTTACCTTGGTTTGTAATAGTATAGACCGAACTTTATAAAATAGAAAATAGTGGCATGTAAATTATGGGCAGTAGACTTAGTATCTTGTAAATGATGTAAATTATGAGTGTTTGTAAGTTAAAATTAGTGCCTAGATGTTGTAAATGATGTAAATTATGGTTTATGAAGTTTAAGAAGTTTATGTTAGTATTATCTATTGTTCTTGCCCAAAAGATCACCATCGCACAATCGCTCGAATAATACAAAAATTTTAAATAAATGTTCAATTAAAGTTTTACTAAAATTACTAAGGATTTTCGTGGAATAATTAAAATTAAATTTGAACAAATCAATAATTGAGTTTTATTGGATTTTCTTAAAATCAAGTTTTATGAAATTAATTAAATATGAATTCCATGGCAATGTCTAAAATGAGTTTCACCTAAGAAAATGCTGCTCGAACTAAAACAATGTGTTCATGTTGATTTTAGTAAAATTATATTTATTACCGATTGTGAGTAACGTCCCGGAAACTAGGGCGGAAGTACACTAAGACCCCGGGGCGTTACAAAGATGTTCTCGTGTCAAAGATTCCATGACTTGGAGAATTTAAGATCAGATCTCTAGAGACTAATTTCATGATCTCTATCACATGTGTGACCTAACCTCATAGCCTTACATAATCTAAAGGACTTCTTCAATTGAATTGTTGATGAGACAACATATGAGGATATGAAGAAGATGGTCATTTTATCTATATTGCAAAAATCAAAACATTTATGCAAGAGTAGTTTTTATAAGCCAAACCTAATTAGCAGCGAGGCACTACTCTAACACTGGGGGTATCACTCAGCATCGCGGAGTCAACTTCATCCTTGGAGCTCTACTTGTCACTCTTGCTGACATGCTCGGCATCCCCATCATGCTAAGACTCATGCTCTTTGGGGGCACTACTGGTGGTAATGTCACATCCATAATTATTCCTCCATACTTGTGTGCTTTGACCACCTCGACTCTCCCTCCCATCATAGTTGGCCTCTACAAGGGCTTTGACCTCTCAAATCTTGGCACGAATTCGCCCTTGGCGTAGTCTTAGGTGACCCATTCCATTCTATCCATAGAATCTGTGACCTTCCTCATGGTATCCTCGTGTTGAGCCATTATGCTCTGATTTAGTTGGGCAAAGTATAGTCGATTATTAGCGGCCATATTCTTGAAGTTTAAACATTAGTCTTTGTGCCTCACCACCATGTTTTCTATATCTAATCGCACCCATTTACGATAGTCTTGATAGAGCCAATTTTGTGCCAAATACACAGTCTTTCTAATGTGAACCATAACTTTGGCCTTAATATGGATAAATCATTGCTTGGATACCATTTCTATTGATTATTAGAAGTGAAGATATGGACGTTGAAGGAAACTTTCATCTTGTGAATATATAAACATAAAAGTACATTTGGAAAGCCTTTTTGCCACGTCTGAAGTCTCAAAATATTGAAGAAATGAAAAAGTAAAATGATTGTTTATTTATGAAAAGCCATTTCAGCAAATACATTGAATTTTCAAAATATATATATTTTCGCACCCACTTTTGGGAGTACTTGCGGCTGGGGCAGTTACCCCAGGCCAGTTGAGCGTATCTACACCTATTTTCGAACATATTGTGCCCAGTCTAGAAAAGCCTTTTAATGTGTTTTTGATCCCTTTTTGCCTTTATATGTTCGTAGTTCTTTCGAATAAATTATTCTAAGTTTGAATTATCATCTTTATGTCCAAGAAATGAATCAAATTGATTGTTCGTGTCTAATTATGGTTTGAAACTTTATTTTTATTGATTCGGGCAAATTGTGTGATTATCCCCTTGTAAAATCATATGTGTTTCTGTGTGATTGGGCCCTGAGAAACTTCAAGAGGGACGACTGGGCGATGTCGGATCATCAGTTAGATCTTATGGTAAGTTTTCTATGCGTTGGATGGTTTTGCGAAAAATCTCGAGGTAGATTTTTCAAAGACTAGTTTGTGGCACGCGGTCGATCGTTCCTGTTTGTCCATTTATCTGGGTTGTCCCTCTCTGAGTGGTCACTCGAGGGCAGGACTTGTTGAGGGATAAGGAGTTATGTGTTTATGTATGGGAGTGATAAGGGTAACAGATTCACAAAATATTAGTTCTGCTATTTTGATTAGTTGTGGGTATGAATTTGAGCTTTTGTATCTATTGTTTGATATAGCTCTTGATTATTGATCTTTTGAAATTATCATGCTGATTATCTCTCGTTCATTCTTGTTCATTGGATTATTGAGTTCATTTCTTTGAAATAATTATTGATCCTTTACCTTATCTATTCCTATTCATATTTCTTACTAAGTCAGTGGACTTATGTTTGTATTCTATCATATGCAGGTAAATAAAATTCTGCAGTTATCGTGGCTTGAGAACTTACGTTTTTTTTGGGTTCTATGTTTGGTTAGATTATAATAAAGATTATCATTATAGTATTTTAGATTGTTAACTTGTAGCTTTGTTTAGAAGGATTTAATATATGAATTGTAATGAATATTAGTAGAATGGAAGTATGATGGTGTAAGGTTAATCTTGTTGCATATTGTATTTCAAGATTTTCGTATTAGTATCCCCTATCCACAAGTAACGTATCCGGTCTAGGAACGAATGTTCTAGGTTCAGGTCGTTACATTTCTTCCTAAAATACATAACCTTTGAAACCAACACTAGATTCCATATAAAGTGAACGATATTTGTCCTCTTTAAACCAACATAACACCCTCTCTCACTTGTTAGGCAATTTTGGTGAAATTTTCCTTTTTAATATAAATTTAAATGACTACCATGGATATTGCTCCCTCTAATAATACTTCACTAATGTAAATCATTACTTAACTCGTAAAATGGACAAAGCATTGTATTCTAACCATTTTAACATGCACTGTAACGCCCTGTACCTAAAGCATCGGCCTTAGGCCGAGTCGCTACTGAGGAAGGGAGTTCTCATAATTAAAACCTCAAAAAACCATGCAACAGAATACTAAACAACCCAAGATCAAATTCTTTATTTATCTCCATCATCAAAATTTACAGTATTACATTTGATTCTAAACTTATGAAATAAAATACTATCAAGAAATATAATTTAATCCAAAGTAAGTAACCCCAAAAGGCTAATGACTAAAATCACTTCCAAGTCTTGGTCAACACTTCCAAACTTAATTACCAACACATGATAAGATAACAGTAAATTCGAATGATTTAGTAAGAGATTATGGCTAGGGTAGAATGTTGAAGGGCAAATGAACATAAACGTTACAAGATAAGCCATGATGATAGAATCAAAGAGATTCAAGAAGTCCAATAACAATAAGAGATAAATCAAGAAGTGATGACAATAAAGTCCGAAAGGTTCGATAATAATTGCAATATTAATAAGGCTGAACGAGTTATTTGATCGATCGGTCACTTTTATCACTTCCACATTTACATTTTTCCTTATCCCTCCATTTCAACCCTCAAGTGGCCACTCAAGGGGATCATTAGACAATGAGCACGGTTAACCGCGTGCGACGAACCAGTCCCTTGGAAAGCCTACCTCGAGGCAATCGTGGAACTATCCAACAATTGAGAAACCCTCCAGGGGACCAACTGACGTCCAACACTGCCCAATGTCCCTTCTGTAGTTCCCCAGGGCCCAAATAAACAATAAACAATCAAGTTTGCAAAGGATCATAACAATATCAATTATCCGATTTACACAATAATTGATTTAAAATCAATGTAGGACATAATCGTTCGATTCAAGCCGTACAATGGATATAATCATTCGATTCATAGACATTTAAAACATCATATTAGCTCAAAACATCATTTAGGAGTGAATTTCTAATAAAATAAGGCAAAAGGAGCTTAAATTCAATGAACCAAGTTAGAAGTCTTTGTTAAAATGAAAAAAGATTTTTAAAAGGGTAATTTTTAAAATAACAATTATCAAGTAAAAATAATTTTTAAGATGGCAAAGAAGAATTGATAGTTGTTAATGATGTTTTAGTCCATGAATCTCAACGAGAAAATGGATTAGAAATAAGATATAGATAAAGGTATTCAATAATTTGCCAAGGAACCATTATCAAGAGCATACGCCAAGCCAAAGATAAGGATAGCCATAACCATCTTACCTGAAGTCCTTAAATATCATGATTACTGATTTTTCTCATCACCTAAATCATATAAAATTCGATATACGTAACTCAATCAAATAAATATACTTATATCCAAGAATTCTAAAAATCCTATTAACTTTCAAATTAATCCTTAGAAATTACTAACTTGATTATTGATTATTTTATTCTCCAAGATCGTTCAATATTCTTTTCTTAATCAACAAATTTTCATAACTTCTTTATCCTGACATATCCTTGTTCTCAAATTATTCCTCATGTAATTCAAATCTAAATAATTCTCAACTCCTGCATACACTTAGTCAATCTATCTCCATCAAGATCTCATAAAAGACATCCTAAATTATGGCTTAAAGGTTAGACTTGGTATAAGAATATAATTCATAAAGTTCAACATCTAAAGTTTATAATCCTATTTCCGGGCAGTCATGATTCACAATCGATCTTTGCATATATTCTAATGAGTTTAACAGTGAATTTTACCTCTATAAATATCCTAACTTGATGCGTTTTTCAACGGTGGCTTCTAATCAATGATCCAATGGTCAGATCTTCGTTTATACCCGTTTTCCCCTGCTACTGCCCCTATTTCTCAGCAGCCATGGCAGGTCAGATTCCACCAATATTTTTGGATATTTTTCTCTATATATTTTAGTAATTCTTGATTTTAAAATCATTTGCACTTGATGAGGTTTCTAACAGTAAATTATAATGGTCAATTTCATAAGGGAAAAGTAGGTTTTGTATTGTAGGGACAGTGAGGTACCCGAGAATGAAACCTTCAATCTCAATCACTTTTCAAAATATCCTCCCCCCTTCTCAATTCCAAGTCTTCCTTTAATCGTTATATGTTGTAGGAGATAGGTTTTAGAAATTTGGGAAGGCTAGATGATAGGTTTTTAACGGAGAAAATGAAGATAAAATTGATGTTTGTGTGTGTGTGTGTGTGTGTTTTGTGTGTGGAGAAAATGTGCAAGAATTTCTCCCTATTTATAGTTTTAGTTTAGGGGCTTAATTGCAAAAGAAAAATAGTTTGGAGGACTATTTGTAAATAGAGAAAAGTGAGGTGGATGATTAGGATTTTGCCAAATAGGAAAGTGTGACATGGATGGTGGAAAAGTTTGCCAACAAAATAGTGATTTGTAAAGCTAAAGAATAGAATAAGGTAGAGGAGTGAATTGGTGCTAGTGGACCAATTAGGATAAGCAAAATAAGGTGCAAAGTGGATGAATGAAAAAGTGCCATTTTTTTCCTCTCATGGGATATGATTTTCTTTGAAAAATCTACAATTATAACCTTGTATATGTGTGTGTATATGGCCGGCTATTTAGCCTTTTAAAAGGTGGCTATTTATATATATATATATATATTCATGATTTGAGAAAGAATTTAAAGTGCAAAAATATTAGAAAATTTTGGGTTTCAAAAAGAATTAAAGAATTTTATATAACAAAATTTATGGATGAGTGTAACAAATTTAAAATTGTTAGAGAACATTTGAAAATCATAGAAAGTGTTTAAAAATTGTAGAAATGCATTGATGAAATTTTATTAATGGAGCTAAGGAATTTTACGGGGTGTTACACGCATGGATCACCTCACAACTAAGATTACACCTTGTTGATGGTGTTTTGAATGTTTTTTCCTCAATAGATAATTTATAATTATGGAAAAGATAAAAAAATTTTATGATTAGTCAGATTCAGTACAAAATGCTCCATTTCAAATACATAATCATATAAATGAAGTATAAATGTCCTAAAATATTTTTTTCCTAAAATGCATATCATTTGAAAGTAACAATAAACTATGTATAAAATTAACAACACTTGTCCTCCTTAAACTAAATAACAGCCTCTATTACTTAATTGAGTGGTTTTAGTGGCCAAATTCTCCTTTCCTTTTTACAAAAATTTGAATAACTACCGTGGATGTAGCTCCCACTAATGATATTTTGCATTATTGCAAATCATTACTTAACTCATAGTATGTACAAGACGTTGTCTCTCATCCATTTTAACTTGCATGGATTACATTACAACTAAGATTACATTTTGTTGATAGTGTTTTTGATGTTTTTTGCTCAATAGACAATGTGCAATTATGGAAGAGACTCTCAAATTTACGATTAGTCTGATTCAGTTCAAAATGTTGTACTCAAAGTACATGATTCATATAAATAAAATGCATAAATCCTGACTTCCTAAAATGTGTATCCTTTGGAACTAACAATAGATTACATATAAAATTGACTACATTTGTCCTATTTAAATCTTATGACACCCTCCCTCACTTATTGGGTGATTTTAGTGGTCAAATTCTCCTTTTTGTTAACATGTTATAAATTATTTTGAGTTTGACAATTTTAGTCCTCATTAATCATCATAACACAATATCTTAGTGATAGGATAGTTGTAGTTGTCAGATGACTAACTATCATGGATTTGTATTCCATTAACGATACTTTACTCTAAAGTATGACGAAAATTTTTGAATGTAATTAGAAATCTTCCAACTATTTAAACACGTGGGTATTTTAACTATACTAAATTTACACGTATTTGTGTTTCTCAATAAATAAAGGTGGTATGTGGAACAAAACTTAATAATTTAGGAGTTGTCCAATTCAGTACAAAATGTTGAAAATTTGGTATATGAGCCATATAGTTAGGTACAAATATCAATAAATGTGGTATTGTTTTCTAAAATGTAGTGTCCTTTTTTCCTAACTAAAACCACTTCATTTTGGGACACACTAATGGAACAATGTCCTCCTTCAATGCACTCCTTGGGGTTCAATAATAAAGTACATATTAGCTAGATAAATGAAGTATTATAATAGAACGCTCAATGTAGAAAATTCAACATTGCAATACAACTTTTCATAAATGAAGTATTACTATCGAACACTTCAAGTATATAAAAATTCAGCAATGTTATACAATTTAGATAAATGAAATATTATTGAAGAATACTTCAAGTATAAAGCCTCCGCAATGTAGTACAGATTTACGTAAAGTATTAATGTAGGCTCTTCAAGTATAAAAAATCCAACAATGCATTACAATTTCAAAGAAGCGAATTATTACTATAAAACACTTTAAATATAAAAATTAAGCGATGTAGTAAAATTTTAGATGATGAAGTAGTTTTTTTAGAGCCAAAAACGAAGAGGGTTGAGACAAAGACCCTAACCTGTGCACTAAAATCATGGAAAAAAAGGTCTTCAATAAGGGTATGGCCCTTTTACAAGCTATGACAAGAACTAAGTAAATAAGGAGGACTCTTCCCTTTACAAGTATTAGATTAATAACATCCAATACTATAACTCAAGCATAAAGTGATTTCTGAATGGTAACCGCAAATATTAACAAGCAGTAGAATTAAATAAATTACAACTCAAATCAAATCATCCAACATTTTAGCATTTCAAATAAAAAATCATAATCATTTTCAACCTGAATGACCCATAGAGTAGCAAGAATTAAATCCTAGAAACAATCTTTAGAGTAGTAAAAAATAAGCATTGTGTAATAGTATCAACACAAGAAATAACATTTACCAAAATCTCAAAAATGGAGAGAACTGCAAAAATAATTCAGAATGGTAGTAGAGGATGCAAATGCAAATAAAATGACGGGCACCAATGGTCATGTTGATTGTTGGGGAAAACTTGCGGTGTCGTGGTAGTGATGCGATTGTGAGGTGGGTTCTATTCTTTTTTTTTTTTTTCCCATCTAGTTGAAAGAAAAATGGGGAGAAAGATAGGTTTTGGGTGTTTGGGAATAGAGATAAAAGTGCTTGGGAGCGTGGATAGAGGAGAGGAAAAGAAAAAGAAAGGAAAAAAAATACAAATAAAGGGTGTTTTTGCCAAACAAGTGAGTAGAAAGCAAGTCTAACTATTATTTGGAATACGTAGATTAACTTTAAAAATTCAAGGGGGAATTGAATTATAAATTGAAAATAGGTTTTGGTAGTTTTAAATAACTCTCTCTTAGAAAATGGGAGGGAGAAAGACAAAGGAGAGAAAAAGACAAAAAAGAGAAATGAGAAAAATGAGAGAGGATTAGAGAAGCGAGAGGGCTGCTGAAAGAGAAGAAAAGGAAAGGTGGTGCTAAAAAGGGACTGCTGCCAATTTTAAACAAAGGGCTAGAAAGAAGACAATCACCGCGTACCCGGGAAAAGCTAATTTTAAATGGGGTTGGAGAGTTCAAACTAATTTTCCTTGAAACTAAGAAGTTCAAACTTTGAAATTTGTCCTTGGGGCGTGAACGAAAAAAAAAGGAAAAAAAAAAGGGGGGAGTAGCTTTATATATTAATATGTGTAATTTCAAAATCCTCGAAAATATATTAATATGTTTAATTTCAAAATTCTTGTACCCTATATGGCTTTGGGGAAACTCAACAAAAATACATATTTAAGTAATCAAGATTGCAGATTTGTTTTTAGTTAAAGATATATTCATCACAACGATCCACTTCAACGTACAAAAGAGAATATCTTCACAAAGACACCAATCCTTAGATGAAGTGGCACCGCCTTCTCTTTTTTATAGTAGAAGTACATGATTCGAGTTCCACCGATAGCATATGGGTATTTGTCTACCATATGGTAGTTATTTGTCTACCGAATAGTAGTTTAAATTATTTGAATTGTATTTAGCTCAATTATGATTTTTAAAATATATTCATGTTATGAATTAATGTATGATTAAAATGTAATAGCTTTTCTGAAAAAATGGAATATAAGGAATTAGAATACAATTGAAGACACTTTAATTTATTCACGAAGCTTCAGCCGATCTAATTTCTTCAGCCGATGCATCTACTTGGAACAACTTTTCTTTGTGAAAAAGTCATTATTTAATTCATTAAAATCTTATGAAATCTTCACTGCTGCAATAGATTGATAGTAGATGATAACTCAAAGGCATCATCCATACCGTATGTTTAAAGCGCATGACATTCTTGATTGTTTTGCTGGTATATTTTTAATGGGTTGATAAAACTATTCCTATATTAATGAGGTCAAATTTTGTATTTTTAATATTCCTTTTTCTTCGTCATTTTTTTTTCAGATTTTATTATTCTCTTCTAATTTTTTTGCTCTTCATTTTTTTTTTTTTCATTCATGTCAATTTATATCATAAATTCAAGGAAAAATATTACTACAATTACAATAATATATTCTTATTTAGGAATACATAAATATTTTCTAAACTTAAGAGTAATAATTCAGTACACAAGTTGAGTGTGTGCTATAGTACTAGTCAAATTTAATGATCGAACCATACTGAAGCATTATCTTGCCACAACGCTTTTTTATCATGTTGTAAAAGTGAAAGAATGCATATAAGTGGAACAATACTTCACCAAACTAAACCCATATTTTAATATGGACTTGAGGTATCTCTAGTAAATAAATGAATAATTACCTAAACACGAGATGAAGTTTAACCTAATAAAAGAAGACAGTTATAGTTTGAGAAATTATAATATTATCCCTATATATTGTATTAGATCCCAAAAGAATATGTCAAATTGATTGAAATATTAGACCCCATAAAGATATTATAACTTGTCAACTTATAAGGAGTGCCTCCGTATTTAAGTCAAATCATAGGTGGTGTTGAGGTATTGAGATAATTATCCCATAAATAAAACAAGAGTTTTTTTTATATTGCCTGTTAGTTTTAATTTGATGACAAAATCAACTTTCACCAAAAAATAAAAAAATAAAAAATAAATAAATCAATAAATCAATTAATTAATTAATTAAAAGAAATAAATAAATAAATAAAATAAAACACACTTACAATTATTTCAAGTCAAACATTTATACGAAGTTGTCCTTCCAGCAATGAAGCAAACTGCACGGGAGACTAGCGGCCATATTACACTCAAATTCATAAGCAACATTTGTATATAATGCAAGCAACTCTCCCAAATCAAAAACACTTTCTACACTGAGCCAGTAATTCCACACCAGCGTCAATGGATGTTGAGCTGTCCTCTTTCGCCATTCTTCTTTGCTTCTTTACGTTCATAGTCATGATTCTAAAAGCAGTAACAGCTCAGTCGAAAACCAAATCCAAGTCAACTCTCAATCTTCCTCCTGGGCCAAGAAAGGCGCCACTAATGGGTAATTTGCACCTTTTTGCTAGTTTTCGTCCACCCCACCGTACTATCACTGATTTAGCCTTGCAATATGGACCATGGTTCGCAGGAACGGTTGCGGGGATCGGAACGGAGACTTTCGTTCCAGTTC
>JACFYI010003127.1:10738-37088 GCA_014898755.1 Handroanthus guayacan | reverse complement strand
TGCCCCGGAATATCATTTGGCCTTGCAAACATTGAGCTGCCACTTGCGATGTTTCTCTACCATTTTGATTGGATTTTGCCCAATGAAATGAAACCTGAAGACCTGGACATGGCAGAGTCCTTTGGTATTACAGCTAGAAGGAAAAATCCTTTGTATGTGATTCCTATCCTCAAAAATCCTTTGCCAATAATCTGAAATCAAGTTTTGGGTGGCTCCATAAATATAAGTAGGAGCAAATAAAGATATTTTGTTCTATCATATGTAATAGAGTAAATATTGCTAAGCCACCTGAACTATGCTCATTTCTGCACTTTGCAACCTAATAAAAAAAAAACGTTTCACTTTGCCACCTCAATTTTACGAAAATTTCACTTTGCAACCTCATTACATTTTCCGGGGAATATTCCACCGGAATATTCCAACACCGAACACGTGTCTTAATATGAAGATAGAAAAAGTCTCACTTTGTCACCTGAACTTCACAAAATTTGCACAATGCCACCTACCGATGGCATATATCCACCAGAAAATGTACTGAGGTTGCAAAGTGAAAAATTTCACAAAGTTAAGGTGGCAAAGTGAAACGTTTTTTTGATTAGGTTGTAAAGTGCAAAAACGAGCATAGTTCAGGTGGCTTAGTGATATTTACTCTATGTAATATCTACTACACATTCTATCCTATGTTGCATAAAATGTCTTGGTCCGGGTTCGGATCTTTTATTCCAAAATGATATTTTACCTCTTATTTCATATTTTAAATACATGTCAAGTGTATCAATTTTTTCTTACAGAAATATAGGGTTATAGTTGTTATACATATTGCAAGCATCCGTGCAGTAGGAAATGAAGTATGAATTGAAATAGAAGATCCATAATTCTTGGTTCCATGGATAAGTTTTTAACCGGACCCAACTTTTTCCGTTGGTGGGAGAGGAGAAAAGGAGCATCATTCATGTTATTGCCAATTTTTTTATAGTGTTAGTCAAACTATTAAATCTTAAATGAAAAATGTTATACACTATATTTGCAACAAAAGTATACAAAATTAGTTTTTACACAATGTGACTTGAGACTTGAAGAAATTAAGCACCACTTGTATAATTTATAAAGTAACATTAGAAGTTCAATGGCAAATAAGATGTAAACAACATTTAACAGAAATAATGAACTTACATGAAAAGGAAACAAAAAATTAAATATATAGATTAACTTAATTAATTATCAGTAGCAAATTAAGTTTGGATTTTTCTTTTTATTTTTGCGGATTATATAAAAATTGAATTAGCACTTTTCTTTTTCTTTTTTTTTTTTAATAAGTATCACACATTTTCTATCTATATCAGTAAAATTTTACACATTGCATAGAAAACACACCATGTAGCAACTCCAACATCATAAGACTTTATAGATAGTATAGTTTTTTTATCAGTTTAATAAAATTTGTTATATGCTTTAGGAATATGTTATTAGTATAATTTTAATTTTTTATTTGTGTTAAACTTTATACATACATATTTTTCCTTTCCATTTGTTATTTTAGCTTGTAGGGTTAATTACAGTGACCTCAATAGGAATATAGCACAATTACTAATGATATCCTTCTCTCTTTTGAAATTAGGAAAACATCCTCTTGGAAAGTATTCTATTTTACATGTCTCCCAATATATTAAGGTTTGGTAGAAAATTGTTGATATTAATCCAAAAATTTTATTGATTTTCCTAATATACCCTTTGACTATACTTTTTTCGATGCGTTCCTAAAATTTTTTTCTAGATAAACATACTCTTAGTAATTTAAAAAAGTGTCAAAAAATTAAGGTAGTTTTCAATTTCACATATTATTAAGGACTTTTTTGTCCATATAATTTTTTTATAAAAAAAGTGTCAAAAAACAGAGGCAAAGGATAAATCAGAAAAATCAACCAAATTTTTTAATGATATCAGCAGAATTCTTCCAAAATCCAAAATCCAAAGTGCAAATAGAATATTTTTAAAAGGGTTGTTGTTGTAATTTTAAAGTAGAGAGATGTATACTCAGTAATTACACTATCTCTTAGAAGATGTTACTGTAATTAACCCTTTTGGTTCCTTCAAAATCTTATTCACAAGGTGCCACAATCCTTTGGATATAGTGGCACTGTGTGACGCCTCTCGATATCCCGATAGCATTCCGCCCCGAGACTCGAGGGTACGCCACTCCAGTTCTATACGATCTAAAACCAATTCGAAAATTCACAAAATAATCATTCAATTTAACTCCCAAGAATAATGATAAAACGAAACAAACTAAGTTCCAAAATACAATGCTACATGCCAAGTATTCCAAAATACATAATATGTCTATATATCATTACAGTCCATTGATCAATACAATTCTAAATCTATAAGTCCGAAATATAATGGAGATTACAATTCCAAAACAAGTTATACAATCTATCATGAGCTCCATTCAATCATTCGTTGAACTCACGATCCTACATGGTAAAATAGAGTCATGAGTCTACTGACCCAGTAAAATTTATAGCAGGAAAACGAGAATTAGAGTTTCAAGAAAAATGAGCATATCAATCAATAGGACAAGAATGTGATTTGGAAAACAATTCAAGACAATCAAGACGATCAATATATACATATATCAGAAATATTTATCACATTCGAGTCAATAGGCTGAAGCAATCTATTTGGTGGATCTATCACCTTTATATTTTCAACATATACATTTTACCTTATCCCTCCAACTCCCGGAGGAGCTCAATCAATCAAAAAGCACAGCTGACGTACGTGCTTAGGGTAGCGCTTCAGAATTCTGCCTCCAGAATTCATCCGAACTACCCAACAATCAGGGATTTCGAGAGTCCTAGTCGACAATCTGATACTGCCTAAGAAATCCCATAGGGTCCACAATCAATCAATCATATAGGTTTAGAAACAAGAGGGACATTTAATCGTTCAATAAAGTCGATGAGGCATAACGTTTATAGGCTATGAATTATCAAATAACATTCAATTAGGCCAAACGTAACAATCAATCATTCCGGAAATTCGACTATGGACTAGAGAGTTTTCGTTTTCAAAACTCGTATTACGTTAGAAAGATCGAATATGGACTTAATGTGACATGAAATAAGATTTTAAAATAAAAGAAAATCAAGTTGGGTTTAAAAATAGGTACTTAAGCGCCCAAAACAAAGTTTTGGGACAGAAGCTGGGCGCTGGGGCGCCCAAGCTACTAGAAAATATGGCCATTTGTCCCGGAGTGGGTGCTGGGGCGCCCAACAACATGCGCTCAGGCACTGACTCTCGTGTAGAAATCCAATTTTTCATCTTTTGATTTTCTTCGAATTTTTTATCCAAAAATACATTTTTGAGGTTCTCATATACGTAAAAACATTTATAAATCATCATTTCGGATTTTGATTTTTGAAATTTTTTTTGAAAGATCGTTTTAACGTTGAAAATTACAGTTTTGTCCATATCCCTTGTTTTCAATCAAATTTTTAGTTCGTTTTCTCCTCCTAGTCCATGGTCCATGTTTCAAATTCAATCCAAAGCATCAGTACAGAGTTCTAGACGATTCAATAAGCTTCGGATTATTTCATATTCAATGATTTGAACATAGATTTGCTAGGATACAAAATAACAACATAAGTTCTCATGCTCAACATATCAATAGACATCAAGTACTCAATATCTTAAAAGCATGCTCGATCAATAAAGGAAAAGCTGAAAACACATGCTCATGAAGAGGATGGAGAAGCCATAAGTCTTATGTCTTGTAGACAAATCTTGTTAAAAGCAAGAGTTCCAAACTTAGCTTCAAACACCTAAGAACAAAAATGCACCTGTCTCAGGCTCTATACATTAATATTTTAACCATTCTAAATCACAAGTTTTAAACTTTTTACCAAGAGTTTGGGTTGAGAATACACCACACTAGAATCCCCCTTTAAAGCTAAAATCAGTTTTCTTTGAGAGAAAATTATGCAAGTTTGTTCGTGCTTTGATTAGAGAAATTTTCTAAGTATGGAGAGAGCTCAATTTTCTGCAGAAACTTGTGACCAACTTAAAGCTTATTTATAGAGGAAAATGGGGCTAAAATTGCAAGCATCTTTTAGTTTGAACCCCTCTAAATAATTTCCAATATGTAGTGCTAGGTAGGGTGGCTTGGGGATGGATGGATTGATGGCAAACTTCCCATCATTGGCATGTGAAGAGGCTGCGGCTGGGCTCATTTTCTGCAGAATTCTTTTCCTTTATTATTTTTTTTTTTTTTTGAATTTCAAATGTGCTACGCTTTAGTCAACAAAAATGGCTAGGTATTGGGCTATAACTTGGGCTTGTTTATTGGGCTAACGGGGTTCGTTTCGGGTCGAAATACAACAAGGAAATAAAACGTGTTTGCTTAAAATTATTTCGAATGTACAAAATGTGTTTTGGTTTTAAAACAATGCTCGATTTTGAAATCAAATAAATTTTCGATAAATCGACGATTCAAAAATTTTATTTCGGGAATTCTCGGGTGTTATACACTACCTCCATATTTTCATAATGGAGGTGAAAGATTCGAGTCCCACCGGCAGTGCGTGGATATTTTGTCTATCATATGATAGTTTTTGTCTATCGAATGATAGTTTAGATTATTTAGATTGTATTTAGTCATATATTTGATTTTTTAAAATGTAATATTGCAGTGATATTAATTTAATCATATAATCAAATGCTTTTCTAAAAATATAAATTAAAAAAAAGCTTATGCACAAACTCATTGAGTCTTGGCCTACACAGGGTAGATCCAATTGATGGTGAGTAGTATAGACTAGTAGATCTAACTGCAGACCAAGTGGATCTTGAGCAGCACAAGTTAAAATAAATGTAGTTATTTGAGATTTTGGGATATAATTCGGATAATACCATAACCTTATCCATCCTAATACACAAAAAAATGAAAGAGACAAAAAAAGGAAAAAAGAAAAAAAAAACAAAAAACAAAAACAACAACAAAAACGAAAACAAAAAAGAGAGAGTAAAGAATAAATAAATGAAGTCAATTATCTAGGGAAACTAATAAAAAGAAATGACCTTTCGAATATGTACAATTTACTTCATTGAAAACATCAATTATCTATCAGTACTATTCTTTTGCATATTATTTAATTATTTTATACACTTGTCGATTTGCTTTAACATTTGTTAGAAAGTTTGAGGGCCACCTCTATGTAAATGAAGCGGCACTATCTCCTCTTTTCATGAAGAAGGTGCATGTTCGAATCACACTTAAGTGTATGAACATTTGTTTACCGAATGATAATTTAAAAAATTTGATTTGTATTTATTCATACAGTTAGCCTTTCAAACGTAGCCATGTAATAATATTAATATATGATTATAAAATTATTTGAAAAAAATAAAATAAAATAAAATAAAGTTTGAGGTGAACACGATATTCTTGCGGCATATGGAATGTACTTAGGGCCGTTTATTTGTATGTACTTTTTTTTTTTTATGATATTGATTAAGGTGGATATGGGTAATGGATGGTTTGAAAAATGGTTCAAAAGGACCGTATTTGCATGATACTCATAAACACATAGGTCCACACTAAATTAATTCATCCAATTGATTGGGCTCCATGACCTGGAGCTAGGGCATTATTGTTCATGAAAATTAAGTACTCTTGAATTAATAGGAGAATAATTCAAGAGTAGTTAACTAAAGGAATTTAATTAATTGTAATATTTGTTATTCATTAATTAAATCGTAATAGGTTGCGGTCCCATTCTAATTAATCGGTGCATCTAGGGTTCACACACAAAAGCTTCTTCTCATCGCTTGTGATATTTGAAGATTATATAAAGTGTTAAATACTGGAAAAAGACTTTATTGACTAATTTAATTAGTCAAGAGGCTAGATTAAATTGAGCATGAAAAGTTAGGCAAGTTGCCAAACATTGTGGCGATTTAGATGCTCATAGCTGATAAGTAGATCAGGAGAATCTTGTAGTTTGAGTTGTTTGAGTTGCAAGGACAAGATCTAATTAAAGAGGTTGAGCTCTACCACAGGATTTGAGTTCACTCGCGAATATAATGTTCTAATTATCTTAAGTCACTATTTTAAATGGACCTACAGATAAGTATAGCTCATGCAAATATTAAATTAAACATTTGACAAAAATTGCCAACTTTGAAGTCGATCGAGAAATGTACATGTAGTTGCATTTGTCGCTCATGCTATCAACATAGGTCTATTAAAGTTGAAAGAAATACTAATACACTTGAATCATGCTTTTAATAAAACATAATTATTCATCTTTTGGATTTAACCACAAAACTTACCCGTCTCGGATCTTAATAAACTCGAATCACTGACTTTAAATTGCCCCTTATTCTGGACCATAATTGACTTGAATTACTGATCTTGACTGTCTCTTCGATCTGGATCAAATCACCAATTATGGGAAATAATCCGAATTTCCATAGCCCAAATACCAATAGATTGATTTCTAATTTATTCTTACAAACTCTCTTTATTACAACACATATACACAGAGAATGTAATAATTAAGATATGTGAGAGAGCTTTTAATTCTGGAGAGAGTTGAGAGAAGAGAGGAGGAGAATTCTAAGAGATAAAATCTGTAGAGAGAGAATTCTATTCTACTGTAGGAATTCTTTTTTGCAGAGAATTCTCTTATTTTTCTCCCTTACCCGTTCTCTTACATTATCCCCACTAATTCCCATAATTAGTGGTGTGGTAGTTTTAGGGAGTTATCCCTAATTCAAATATTAACTACTCCCTCCAATTAATGAGAAATTAGGGACTCATTTGCTCATTACCCAAATGGTCACTCTAAGCACACACGATATGAAACATGTGTTACGATGCAGCTTCTTCCCTATTGGAAGTGTACGTCTCATGTTCAACAAAGCATCGTATAGATCTTGGTCCAAGTGTATCTCAACACTTAACTTGAGTTTTCTCTTTTTATTTGCCACCCTCATAACAATTTCAAGAACAATTCACATCTGGCTTATTGACAGGTTAGTGGATCGTGGGTAATCCATTTCGATTACTAAATTCTCAATAGTAATCTCATCTTAGTCACACTTAGACTAAGGCGGCATTTATACAAAGTAAATAAAAAATGCCTCATCTCGTGTAAGAGAGCCAATATCTACTTATTTGACACACCTTTTAAGATATGAGATATTACATCAAGCATGTGTATCAAAATATTCATCCTTCATAAGATAAGCATATTATAAAGATACGAACAAGCTCAAATATAAACATACTCTCCGCAACCCAAGAGTAGGCTTATCAAGCCAACAGTGTATGCATAGATATATATTTGAGCTTTACCTTTTTTTTATCTCAATTTCATCTTTCGCAAAGTTGAGTTTCATATCTTTGTGTTTGGTCTTACCATGATATTTGGAATTATTGCTGAAGCAATGTCTGATTAATTATCACAACAAATTGTGACAACTCCCACTAAACTTGCCATATCCAAATATCGTAAGAACTTCTTTACCCCAACACTTGTACCACAGACGTACATGCCACAATTTCAACATCAATTGTGGACAACGATACACAGGTTATTTTCTTGCTACTTAATGAGATCGCATTCTCATTTATCAAGAACACATAACCAAAAGTGATTACCGATACTCAAATCACCACATGAATCAGCATTTTGTGTATCCTTTTCAGTTTAGATCCTTTCTTGAATAACATAGGAAATGATCTGCAGTACGCTTTAGATATCTCTAAAATCCCATTTTAGATAATCCAATGTCTCTATCTTAGATTGGATTGATACCTGCTAACTAGACCCATGACATGACATATTGGAGCATATATACTTCATAGTATACATTAAGCTTCCAATAGCATTTCTATATGGTAATTTGGACATCTATATTTCTCTTTAGGAGTCTTTGGGTGAATTTAACGACTTATACTTCCATACTTAGCCACGGGAGTATCACTAGCTTTGCAACTTTCATAGTGAATCATTTTAATATCTTTCAATACACGATTCTTGAGATACTACAAAAAGGTCTCTTAGAATGATCTCTATCGACTTAACAAACTCCTTATCGTTCTTAGCTAACAGTATGTCCCAAACATAAAGAAATAAAATTACATACTCTTACTGGACCTTAAACATAAACACAATGATCTCATCACTCATAATGAAGATATTTGAGATTATGACTTTATAGAGCCTCAAATACCATTGTCGAGTAGACTGCTTAAAGCCATAAATTGATCTATTTAATTTTAGATCTTGTATCTTTGGTTCAGAAGACAAGATCTACTAGTTGTCCTAACAGACTTCATCCTCAAGATCTCTATTGAGAAAAAATAGTCTAAGCATCCATCTAATGTAATTCTATGTCTAAGTTAGCTAATATGGCTAATATCAAGTAACTGGAAGTAACCTCTTGTCACCAGTCCAGTACTATAGCTCAAAAGCTTTTGCTCAATGTTTGAGAACTCATTTATTCTTAAGAGCCGCACACCCCAAAATTTGATCAATCGATTCCCAGACTCGGTTCAGTCAAACTAACTCCACCTACTTTTCTATTGCTTTCATTTACTTATACTTTTGGGAAAAGACAAAGCCTTACACGTATGCCTTAGGCTTTTCTTTGTCCATTGGAGATTCAATATATGTATGCCCTTTAATTTCTACATGACTTTTTGGGCATTCTGTTCCTAGTATCTTTTCGAATTTAGGTTTCTGATGGATTGATTCCTCGAGAATAACTCCCACTGGAATTGAGTGGTAATACACCCTTCTAAAATTTCACTTTTCCATACACTACAAAGCCAATTTCGAAATCAATTAACCTAATAAAGGTCTGGTTTTCCTTTATTTCATGGCTACTAGGAAGTTCACTCTCTACAAATATATTTTGTGAATTGATTTCAGTAATGGTTCCATCAATGCTGTCATTTATGAACATGTAAACGCTATCATTTATGAACATGTAACCTATTGACTGCTATTAGTATCCTATGAAGATACAACAATCGACTTCCTGTAACAACCTGAAAATTCCCCTAATTAAATTTTAAAATAAGAGAATTATTCTAATTAAATTTTTAAATGAAAATTCACTTAATTTAATTTTTAAATTGTCAATTTTTAATTGGTCTATGTTTTTCCAATGTTTTTGAGAAAAATTTTAATCGGTAGCTGATTTTTTACCGTTTTGAGATTTTTTTCCCAACTAAAAATATTTTACTACTTTCTAAAAATTTATTTTACACCTAAAAATTATCATATATATTATTTTGCAGCAACAAGAATTGGCCAATTTAGCCACAACCCAATCCATTACATAACACATTTTACACTACAAATTACATATATTGATAAAAATGAAAAATACACACTCACTCACACATACATGCATCCGGATACTCACAATACTTTGCAGCAAGATATTTTTATTTTTAAACATGGAATTAATCTCCTCCAAGCCTCACTCATCATTGCTCCAATTGGCTGCTAACCACAAGAGTTGGATAGATGAGCTATGCACAAATTGAAATGGCAATTAAATCCTCCTCAATTCTTCTATAAGAAAAACTCCATGCTTGCAACTCTCCCTTCATCTTGTCCAAAAAAAAAAGAAGGAAAAAGAAGAAGGGGAAAAAAAAAAGGGAGAGAGAAGAGAAAAGAGGAAGAAAATTTGAAAGACAACAAGATTTTCCTTTGCTTCAAGAACCATTTCATCTTTTCATTTACTAATTTCAATTGTTAAGATTAATCAAAAGAGGAGAGTAAGGTTATTACTTGGTAAGCCTTCTATTTTAATTCGGGAGTTTATGATTTGAGGTTTAGAGTATGTCATGTATATAACTCCTTACAATTTTAATTTTTATAGGTTGTGATTGAGGTTGAACAAGTATCATCAATCTTTGGATTAGTTATTAAGGTAAGAATTTTGATTATTTCTTAATTTCCTTGAGTTTTTATTTTATACTTAGGGAACCTATTATATTGATTGATTTGGAGTAGAAGTATTGAATCTTGGATATTTAAGATTGAATTTTAAGACACACACAAAACCCTTTGTTGTCGGATATGCCCTTGTTCCTGTAAAATCTCCAACTTTCAAAGCTCCAAAACCCACCTTAATCTTATCAAATCGATCCATATAATATACCATTAGAAATCTTATCGAGTGTAGATAATGATAGAATCAAGAATTACTCAAAACTATGGAGAAAAGTGGCCGAAAATGTTGATGGAAGACAACGAGTCAGGTATGCCAATAAACATGGGGCAGTTAGAAAGATGCGATTAAACAAGTGTAGGTGAAGATCCAACTGTTGGATCGCCAATTAGAAGCTATTGTTAGAAAGATCATCTAGTTAAGATAATTGTAGAAATAAATTTCACCATTAAACGATTAGAAAATTTGAGATAAAATTTTTGGAATAGAGATTGCCGTTCTTGGAGATATGATTAACGCAGAGATTTTGGTATTGAATGATTAGGTATTTTGCTTGGAGCATTTTGTGGGTTGTGACTAAAGGATTAAGGTAAGGATTATGGCTATTTCTTTTATATTTATATGCTATGGAATAATCCTTGAGTTTTGAAATCATCCATTGCTCGAATGAGAAATACTCTTGTTTGATTGCCCTGTTTGAACAATTTTGGATATTTTTACTTGTGTGATCTTTGTTCTTGCCATGAATTATTGATTCCTTGATCATGTTGGAGAATTATTGGAGTTGAGATTGTGGACAAATAAGGCCTTGAACACTTTGATAATCTAAGAACACAAAAATTGGTGTTTTTGCAAAATTTCTTCCAAAACTTGAAAATTAAAAATCTTGATGATGAGTAAAATAAACTAAGTCTAATTTTTACATTTTTGTAGGTTTGCTATCATAAGGAGTTTATTAAAAAAAATGGTCAAAAAATGGAAAAATCGCCCAGCGCGACCGTGCCCATTCCAGAATCTTTTTAAGTCAATTTTTATTCATTTTGCCTTTATACGTCCATATATCACTCCAATAGGCTCTCCTAAACCCAAATATATGTCGTACGTGTCCAAAATCCAATCCGATTGATAATGTTCAAATCTTGTTTGAAACTATGATAATTTAATTCGGATGATTATTATTTTTCTTCAAACCTATTGTGCATGGGACTTGAATCGAATTAATTGTCTATGTCCGATTATTGTTTAGAGCTTTGTTTGATTAAATTCAGACAATCGTTATTGCTCTTGAAACCTATTGATTGATATTCATTCTATGACATCCTGTGAATGGGTTTGTTTATTTCCAAAATTTCAAATTGATTGATTGATAATGTCAGAATCTCGTTTGAAGTTTTGCTTATTTCATTCAGACAATTATCATTACTCTCGAAACATTTTTGTGTATTGATTTGATTGATAATGTCCGGACCTCATTTGAAGGTTTGCTTGTTTAAGTCAGACGATTGATATTACCATCGTTTAGTAGGCCCTGGGAACTAGCGGTGAAGACACGAGGGCAGTGCCGGACCGCTAGCTCGTCTCCTATCAGGTTTTCCTATTGTTAGGTAATTTCCAAGGAACACCTAGAGGTAGGTATCTGAGGGATTACTTTAAGGCTCGTGGTCAACCGTATTGTGGCGGCTGTGCTTTAATTGTGATCAATGCTCCTCGGGTGGCCACTTGAGGAAGCAAATTTTATAGGGATAAGGATTATGTATATGTTGGAGTTATAAGGGTGACGGATCTACCAAATACTAGTTCAGCCTCTGCTATACGATTGTGTGAATTGTTTTACGCTCATGTTTGAGCTACTCATTTCTGTTTGATTATTAAATCATCACAATCGTTTGGCATATTTTAACTAGTCTCTGAACTTCATTGGCTCTCTATATGATTTGTTGATTTGATCTATGTGATAATCGATTCTTGAGCTTATGGTTTATCTTGATTATCAACTATTGAATTGCTGAACCGGTTATGCTATTCATTCTTGATCATATATCCTTTTTAAGCCTATCATTTTACTTGATTATTGTCAATTAAAGTTTGAATTGACAATGAAATTCAGCGTTTGAATGTTGCTCAATCTCAAGCTCACTTAGCTAATGTTTGTTGGAACCCTGAGTCAAGCTTGTTGTCCATCTTTTGATTATTGACAGCTTTGAATCCGTTATCGTTACCGCCATTAGTTCCATCGATTCATTGCCAATGATATTGAACTCCTTGCCTGAGTTATCGATTCTGAATTGGTTATCATTCCAATTATTCCTTATCTACTACCGAGCTCCTGAATTCTTTCTATGTTCGTCTTTCATTTATTGGACTCCTGAAATTGTCTATTGTTATTAACCCTTGATCCATGTATTCTTTCACCTTGTTGTTCTATTCCTGGCCATAACTCGTTACTAAGTCACTCTAACTTATTTTATAAATTTTATAATGTGTAGGTAAATAATTTCTGGTGTTTTGCCCAGCTGGGAGATCAGAGGCTTTCACTTTCCTTGAATGAGCTTCTGTATATGCAGAGAACATAGTGTTATAATCAAAGGAAGAGGTCGTTGAAAGGAAACATGATAAGTACAAGCGATTGTTGACAGTCTACACTGAGAGGTTTAAACTAGAGATTTCCCTGAGTTTTGAAAATTGTAATAGTTTGTACTATCCTTATGTATTCATGAACTTATGATGTATCAGGACGTTATTATTGTAGAGTTCAACATCTTATGGAACACTGGACTTTCAAGGCTTGTAATAAATATATATTTGAGCAGGATCGATTGATGAGTTGTGGAAATGAGTTCAATTTTGTATGAAGGTTATCTATTAAGTTGGTAAATTGAGAATTTTTTTAAAAGCCCTCCCCACAGGTGGCAATTTCGGTCTAGGGACGAAAGTCCTAGATCCGGGTCGTTACACTTCCAAAGTTGAAGGTTACTTTAGTTAAGCCTCATACTAGCCCAGAGTTCATACAATGTAGATGGTACTGACTTTAGACACACATAATCTAAATAGTAGGCTACAGTTAAAAAATTTATCTCCCCAAGAGGAAATTGACAAGTTAACTTGCACCATCATGGACCTTGTCTTGTTTATTAGCATCCTATCATTCTCATAAGAACACCATTTGATAGAGATGCATGAGAAATGATAAGTCGTCTCATTGTCCTCTTTTCGTTACATAGATTGTCAAATTGACTAGGTAGATAGATATTTTTGCTCTCAAGCAATTATCAAGATTTGTTATATTCGCATCTATTTGATCATCCATTCTACTTCTATAATGTCTAAAACACCCTAGTGTTTAGGAATTATGAGTGGTTGAATGGACATAAATATAACATGAGAATCAATCTATCAATTTAACGAACATACAAGGTACCGTGTCTAGCCTCCCACTTTCATCAAATCACAAATAACGATATCTATGAATGAATTAATTGCAACAGAAATGAAGCCCTAGTGGCTTATCTAAGTGGTTTTCTCATAATCTTGTGGCAAGATAAAGCCCACAAGTTGTTAAATCAACTTTTAAGAAAAATATAAACCCAACAGTTCAATTTTTATTAGTTGATTCATTTCTCTTGCCTAATGCGATCTAGTCCCATATGCCAAATACATTTATTTGTACTTGCATAACTAGATGAACAAGTATTTAGTGAAAAGAGGAATCTTTAGCATAATACTTGTCTGTTTCAGTTGAGAAACCAATCCTAAGATGTCCACTATCATAATAAATGCTATTTATAAAAACACCAACCATACTATCTTTGAATGACGAACTTAGATTTTAGTCTAAGAAGAACACCAAAAGATATCAAATTTCCAACACATAGAGGAATTTGATAAGGCTTAATATACTTCATCGTCTCTAGTCTTATGTTTGTTATTTCTTGAGTTTAAATCCACATAGGATAGAACTCAGATAGCAAGATATAGAGATTAGAATCGTTCTTCTAAGACCTTACATCAGCCCCCTTACTTTTCTTGCCTTTCTGTTAGTTCTTTTCACAATTAAAGCCCAAGGCCTTTTGAGAACTAAGTTTAGTTACGAAACATTAAATGGACTTAACAACACTAACGCCTAGTTTACTTCGCCATTTAATGAAGGTTTGGGCTAATTAAACCATTTTATAAAGTAGTTTACTTTGATGGTTTGCCAACATTGGCCAAACCACCGGGCCCGTGTTTGAGATGCGGGATGTGGGTTTAGCTAAAACCTTCTATTTGGGGGGTTAGAATAAACCATTTTTGGTTTATAACTATCTAACCCAATTTGTGCTCCAAATTACATAGCTGCCATCAAAAGGTGTAAAAAATGTGACTTTAATTTTCTTTTTTTTTGCTCCTTGTACCCAACGAAAAACAGTAGCTGCTCTTATTTATTTATTTATTTATTTATTTATTTATTTATTATTTTCTTTGTTTCTTCAACCTGATGGAAGAAGAAAAATCTGAAAATAAATTAATAATTTGAAAATTAGAAGAAAAATTTGAAAATAGAAGAAAATTTTGAAAAAAAAATTATCCAATGGGAATAGCATTACCAATTTATAACAAAGAGATATTAAAAATTTAATTAATTGCTCCATTAGGAATTAGTAAAAAAAAATTATAATTTTTTTTAGCCGTTTCGTCCCTATATATTTCTATAATTATATAGTACTCAAAATTGTACTGAATATCTAATAAAAGCACAAAAGATATTTTTCTTTATTTTAATGTTTTCATATTATTTTTAAAATTTTTTTGGGGTACTTCCAAATAAAAAATGCAATATCTAATGATTTTTTTGCAATATTTAAGAATAAGGCATACTGGTAAATCAACAAGCTAAACTACTTTATACCAAACCATTGAAACAAACACTCCACCTAATTTAGATTAATTTAACCACTTTAAACCATCAAAGTAAACACACCATCAAATTCAAACTTACATATTTAAATCATCATTCAATCCACTCATAAACCAAACCCCCATTAACCAATACCTTTAAAGTAAACTAGGCCAAAGTTACGTATCTTCAAATTCGATATGTTGTACATCATGAGAGAAAGAGTTCACATTGACACAATGTGCCGATTTCTTTCAAATACACCAACAATCAGTAAGGGATTAGATTAGAATTTGCATTTGATGCTCATAAAAAAATGTAGCTAGCTGACCTTTCACTAGCACATCATGTTTGACATAGTCCACAAATGTCAAACTTGATTGCCAGCTAGCTCAAGTGAGTGACAATAATTCCTTGTCCGAAGTACCCCACATTTAGGGATTTTCAAGAGTCCTAATCGACAATCCGACATTGCTTGAATTCGGTACTCAAGAAAACCCCCAGGGCCCAACATTTGTTCATTCACCAGGCATGAAACAAACTGTAACACCCGAGAATTTCCTAAATTAAAATTTTTGAGTCTATGAATTTTTGGAAAATTTTTCGATTTCAAATTGAACAACATTTTACAACTCAAAACACGTTTTAGGCATCCGAAATGATTTTTAACAAACACATTTCATTTTCACGTCATATTTCGACCTAAAAACAAGCCCCGTTGACCCATGAAATAAGCCCAATACAAGCCAATCGGATCTGCAGAGGCAGCAGTAGCAGCCACCATCCTAGTGATGGATTAGCTTCTTTCTATCAATCCATCTACCCTAACATGTCACTCATTGTTGGCTAAGCTTGTGGTAATTGTTCTAGGGGGCCTTAACTTTGAAATTCTCTCATTTTAGCCCCATTTCCTCTCTATAAATAGGCCACCTTTAGCTCAATATATTTTTGCAAAAATCTACAAACACATTCTCACACTCTTGCATTCATAAAACCTCCTCTTACACTCTCACTTCTCAAAAATCGATTTCAGCACTTAAGGGGGGAATTCTAGGAGTGTGACTCTCACTCTAACACTTGGTAAGTGGCTTTAGACTTCTGGTTTAAGATTGGCTAGGTAATATATATGATAGTGTTTGATATGAATATGTATATAGTTATAGGTATGGATTATAAGCTTGGATCACTCTCATTTTCGGATTTAAGCTCCTAGAGGTAAGATTTATAGCTTCTTCTCTTCTTTATGAGCATATGTTTCTAGTTTTCTCGTTGAATGATCGAGCATGCTTCAAGTTATCGAATATATGATGTCCTTTGATATGTTGAGCATGTGAACTCATGTTGTTAGTTGTTATTCTTCCTATTCCATGCTTAAACTCTTGAATATGAATCAGTCCGAAGCTTATTGAATCATCTTGAACTCTTTACCAATGCTTTGGATTGAACTTGAACAATGGACCATGGACTAAGAGGAGAAATGAACTAAAAATTTGATTAGAAACAAGAGATATGGACAAACCGTACATTTCGACGTTAAAACGATCTTTCAAAAAATTTCAAAACCAAAACCCAAAATGATATTTTATAAATATTTTTACGTATTTAAGAACCTCAAAAATGTATTTTCGGATAAAAAATTTGAAGAAAATCAAAAAACAAAAAATCAAATTTCTACCCAAGAGTCAGCGCTCAAGCGCGCATTGTTGGGCGCTCAAGTGCCGGCTCTCAAACCAAACACCATTTTTTCCAGTGACACGGGCGCTTAAGTGCCCAGCCACTGTCCAATTTTTGTGTTCTGGGCGCTCAGGTGCCCATTTGCATGCCCAAGCGCCCAGTTTTAGACCAAACTTGATTTCTTGTGTTTTAAATCCCTATTTCTTGGCATCTTGAGTCCATATCCAATCATTCTAACGTAATACAAAGTTTTAAAACGAAATTCCACTAGTCCATGGTCTAATTTCTGAAACGATTGATTGATTGAATACGTTTGGCCTATTGAAATGTTTTTGATATTGTTGGCCATAAAACGTTATGCCTTGCCGGCTTATTGATTCAATTGAACGTCCATTTCATTTCTAAGCCATACGATTGAATGAATGTGGGCCCTGGGGAGTTTCTTGGGGACCGAACTTGGGCAATATCGAATTATCAACTAGGACCCTCGAAATCCCTGATTGTCGGGTAGCTCAAATAAATTCTGGAGGTAGAATTCTGAAGCGCTATCCTAAGCACGTACGTCGGCTATGCTTTTTGAACAAATAAGCTCCTTTTGGAGTTGGAGGGATAAGGCGAAATGTTTATGTTGAAGATATAAAGGTGATAGACCTACCAAATAGCTTATTCAACCTATTGACTCGAATGTGATAAATATTTATGATATGTATATATGTGTATTGATCATTTTGATTGTCTTGACTTGTTATCCAAATCACATTCTTGTCCTATCGTTTGTTATGCTCATGTTCTTTGAACTCTTATCTTTGTTTGTATGCTATAAGTTTTACTGGGTTAGTGGACTCATGATTCTATTTAACACGTAGGTTCTTGATTCTTGATCGATTGAATCATTGGAGCCTCGGATTGTATTACTCATTTTGGTTTTGGCATTTCTCTTGTATTTTAGTTTAGCATATCGTTTTGAACCAATGAAATTAGATTGTATAGTCTTATAACTTGTAAGATTATGCTAGACCATTATGTATTTTGAAACATTCGGGATGTAATGATATTTATGTTATGGAACTTAGTTTGGATTTTGTATCGACTTTTGGAATAGAGTTTGAATGATTGTACTATATTAGCTTCTGTATAGATTTTTGAACGTAATGATTTTAGAATGCATAGAACGCGAGTGATGCACCTCGTATTTTTGGTCCACACATCCCCGGGATTTCGGAAGACATTACACAAACAGGACAATCAATCTTTTAATAAGGCCATTGCGGCCCAATTTCAGTTGGCCATCAATTTCAAATATCATCTCAGAATAGGCCAAACATATCAATCGATCATTTCAGGATTTTAACTATGGACTAGAAGGTTTTCATTCCAAAGGTCAAATAACATTGGAAAGATCAGACATGAACTTGATACGTAAGGAAATGAAGTTTTAAAATCAAGTTTGGTTACGGAAATAGATGCTTGAGCACTCGCGCACCCGGTTAAAATTTTTGGACAGAAGCTGGGTGCTTGGGGTCCCATATGGGCACTTGAGCACCCAAGCTTCTGGAAAAATAGGGGTTTTAGCCCCAAAGTGGACGCTTGAGCGCTGGGGTACCCAAAACGCGCTTAAGCGCCTGCTCTCGGGTATAAATTCGATTTTTTGTCTTTTGATTTTTTTCAAAATTTTGATCCAAAACTATATTTTTGGGGTTCTCTTTTATGCAAAAACATTTGTAAATTGTTGTTTCAAAATTTGGTTTTAGGATTTTTTGAAATATCATGTTCAAGTTAAATAATACGATTTAGTCCATATCTTTCATTTTTCCTCTATTCTTTTGTTCATTTCTCCTCTTAGTCCAATGTCCATCATACGAGACTTAATCCAAAGCATAGGTAGAGATGACAAGAGGATTCAAATAAGGCTTTGGATTTACATAAGCATAGAATAGAGCTTAAAACAAGAAACAACAATGACAACAATTTAAGCTCATGACAATATCATTTCAAAAGGAGATCAAGACATTCAATGGCTCAAACATGATCATTCTTTCAAGAAAAACTAGAACATATGCGCATAAAGAGTTTAAGGAAGCCATAAGTCTTACCTCTTGGAGTCTAGAACTTGATAGATGCAATTGATCCAAGCTTAGTTTCAAGCACTTATGATAACATTCACATTTATGTTAAGCTCTATATAACCATCTCATTTCATTCTTAAATGACATTCTCAATCCAAACCATACTTACAAATGTGATGGAGAGGTAACCCTCAAATCCCCTTAAATGATTTTCCTTTGCTTGAAGTGTTATGCTAGAAAATATAGACTGTTTTTGGAAATGTGAGAGTTGAGAGAGAGTTTGAGTTGCAGAAAATTTCTTGAGCTAGAATGGCTTATTAATAGAGAGAAATTGGAGTCAAATGGTAAGAATCTTTTAACTCAAGCCTCTCTAAATAAATACTCAATCTTTCCTTGCAAGATTTGGTTCAAAGTTGATGGATGGATGGGACTTTATCCCATCCATTGTGCAGCATAGGGCTGCCGAAGCTGCTGCTGATTTTTCCAGCTTCTTTTCTTTTTTTTTTTTAATTCAAAGATGTTATTTTCAAGTCAACAATAGTGGCTAGGATTTGGGCCAAGAATTGGGTTTGTTTAATGGGCTTTCAGGGCTCGTTTGGGTCGAAATGTGATGAAAAAATGAAACTTGATTACTCGAAAATTTTTTGAATGCACGAAACGCATTTTAATATTAAAATGATGATTGTGATTTTGAAATCGATAAATTTTTGAAAAATCGATTATTCAAAGTTTTATTTAGGGAAATTTTCGAGGTGTTCCACGAGCCCAACAATCATTCACTAGCATTTAGGTTTTCAAAAGGAAACGGTAACAGTTGCTCGATTTAAACAATATTGGTTTCAAAACAAAGATAGGAAAATTTTTCAATTTCAAATCGTAAATCGGGCATATAAAATAATATTTTTGGCTTCAAGATGTTAAATAGGAATATCAATTTAGAACAATTACCAAGTGGAGAACAAATGTTTCGAGTCTCAGAAAGAGGGTAAGAACAATAGCAATGATAAGAGAAGAAGAAATGAAATGTTAGCATGCAAAATCAAGAAAAGAAAAAGAAAGTTAGGATAGTTAGGGAATTAGAATGGTTAGGAATGGTTAGCAATCAAAGTTAGGGAGAATAATGAAATGTTACCACAAGGAAAACAAGGAAAGAAAGTTAAAACTGTTTGGATCAAAAGTTAGAATGGTTAGGAACAAAAGGTAGGAAACTAGCAAGGAAATAAATAATAAATCAAGGAAGTCATCATCCAAGTTTTACAAGGATTATGGCATAATTCTTACCTTAATATTTAACTTTAGAATTTCAACTTATTTTGGATTTTCTCCAAGTTTTCTTTATTAGAAGATAGTTATAAGTTGTAGGAAATTTTGAGTGGTTTAATTTGGTGTATGGATTGATAGAGAAACTTGAAGATGGTAGAGAAGTGTTATCCTTGGTTGTGTATGGATTTTGTAGAGAAGCTTTGAGGATAGAAGTGGTCGAATGTTTGTAGAGAAGTTGAAGAAAAATTTCGAAGGTGTTTATAAGCTTTAGGGTATGAGAATTTTTTTGTAGGATTTTTGGGAGGTTTTCTTGCAATGGCCAAGAGAAAATGACGAAGATATTAGGCTAATATATAGAGAAATTTGTAGAGAATGGCTTGCAATTTATAGAAAATTTTTAGGGTTAGTTTTTTTTGTAATTAATAAAATTCCTAAGGGCATTTTAGTCATTAAGTAAAATGTAACTGCTATGCAAGTTGATCTTCAAGAGTCTTCCATTCATGCATCTAGTAAAAATATTTTTAGTTTTTTTATCTAGAAAATCGACCAAGGTGTGTGTGTACATATATATATACTAGAAAAAGACCATCGCGCAAGGCGCGGTGCTGTGCCCGTTGCATTTAGTTCAATGTTCTTTTGTATTATAAAATCTATATATCTTGAAGTGCAAACCATTCAAGGGAAAAAAATAAGGATATAGTTCAAACCAAGGTGATTTAACCAAAAATACATAAACGGTCATATATCACATTTAGCTTGTCTCCAAAATATTTCTAAACCAGTTAGATGTTCATACAGTTTTACCATAACAAGTTTTATCTTGCCATGTTGTAATTCAAATAAAGCACTGGTTTGCTCATGCTTCTACGAAAGTGCTCCGTAACAAAGGCAAATTGTCTAAAATATAGCTAACATTGCCACTGAGAGCCCAAAGTCAAATTTTCCACCAAAAATCCATGTACTTCTGATCACTTATGCTGTTAATTTTTGCAGTGCTGCATATGTACAAATTTTTATGATAACTTATGATTTCAAGCTCAAGAAGATATCAAAAGACAAATATTAATAGACTTAAAGCCAAAGGACAGCTCTAGAAGTGTAGATTAGAAATTATTCCCTGCTTGCTAAGCATGAAGGGGCCGGCACGCACTCATGCACGCAAAAATAAAAAATAAATGAGAGAAAAAAAAAGAATGCACGTATGCACCTGACTTGCTTTTATAGCCAGAGCAAGCACATATCCTACAACCGTTTGTCCACTGATGTATGAGCCACCAAAAAATTAGTTTTTCCATTTCAAGAGAACTATGGCATGTAATAGATTCATGGCAATATTTAGTCTGGTGAATATAAGAGAATAATTAGCATCTACCATTTGGGTAGAAGTACAATTTCACCAATTAATCCTAGACTCCTTTAGGTATTAAAAAGAAGACGTTCCATTCCAATTGATGTTCCTGAGAATGTCTAAGTAAGGTCATGAAGACCTAAGACGTGACCATCTTATACCTCATCACTACCACCTATTAATGCCAGTGTAATGGATGATGTCAAATTTTCTCAAGAAAGGGGCTTTATATTAAGGTTCCACAGTCCATAAATCCTTGTCCAATCAAAGTTGCCACTTGAAGATTAAGCAAAACTATGAAAGATTAGCTTTTCATGGATTTCATGTTTAATATGGCCAAGTTGCACCTAAGGCCATAAGTTTTATTATGGTACTATTGGTGTCAGTAATTGTAAATGATGGGATTGATGATACCCTTCCGCTCAACATGATCACTGGAAAACATAAGTTGGAGAGAGAAACAAGTAGATGAATACTCCATAGTACTACCATTTGACACATATGTCTATCTCAACTAAAAAGTAAAAATTATTGACCTACCTTGTTTCACCACACTGTCCACAGAAACTTTTTCTTCAACCCAAACAAATAATGAGACATAAAGAGATATGGCGCAAATTAGGATAAAGAATAGGGAGCTCAAAATACTGAAATGCAATATCTTATTGCATGTCAAACTATTATACACGGAGAAAATAGCCATTCCAATTCGCTTGGTTTTCTAAAGTTGGAAAAATATGAACATCGGGTAAGTTGGAAGTTGCTAAATAGGAGAATTTTTAGCCTCTCACTTTGCCCAAGCTTAAAGCTCCATACCGATCACAATTTCCATCATGTTTCAGTGTGTAATACTTCTTTTTAATTTTAGAAGGAACGATGTATTTTCAATAGCTAAGCAAAGTCAGCCAATAAGGGGAGTAAATTCGTGCCAGTATGTTAACTATTTATGTATTAGTACAACTTTTTATCTAATATGTCAGATCAATGAGAGACCAGCAAGATACACTCACTACGATATGCATTTCCATCATCAAAAACACATTTATCTACATTCTTTTGACAACATGTTCTGCAAAAACTTTACGTCTAAAGATGCTTTAGGGTCATACAATTAGACAATAACCATTTCCTAAAGTTATCCAATATATGATGTCACTTTATGTATTTAAGAATAAAAATCATAGTAACTGTTGTGTAACACCCCGAGAATTTCCCAAATAAAATTTTGAGTCATCGATTTTTCGGAACTCTATTTGATTTCAAAATCGCAAGCATCGTTTTAAAATCAAAACACATTTCGTGCATCCAAAAAATTTTCGAGCAAACACGTTTCATTTCTCATCACATTTCGACCCGAAAACAAGCCCCGTTAGCCCACAAAACAAGCCCTAAACCATAACCCAAACCCTAGCCTTTAATTTTGACTAAAATAAGCATCTTTGAAAACGAAAAAAAAAATGAAATGAAAATTGAAAATCAGAGGGCTGCTGTTGCAGCCCTACACTACCACCTTGGATGGGATTTTATCCCATCAATCCATCATGCATGTCTCCAATCTTCCAAAGAAAGATTGCCTATTTATTTTGGAAGGTTTCAACTATTTTATTCTTGCATTTTGGCCCCAAAAACACTCTATAAATAGGCCCCCATGTTGAACAAAATTTTCTGCAGAAATTCTCACATACAATATTTAGAAATTTTCTCCATTCAAGAACAAACACTTGCATCATTTCTATCAAAAATTGATTTTAGCATTAAAGGGGAATTAAGATGTGAGCACTCAATCCTAAACTCTTGGTAAGTTGGTTAAGATTTGGTGATTAAGAATGGTTAATGCTATGGTTGTCTAGAACTTGATATAAGTATGAATGTAATTGTAGGTTTTGGAGACTAAGCTTGAATCTCTTACGTACACAAGTTCTAGCATCTTGAGGTAAGGCTTATGGCTTCTTCATCCTCTTTATGAGCATATATCCCGAGCTTTTCCTTGAAAGATTGAGCATGCTATGAGCTATTGAATATTTTGATGTCCTTGATATGTGATTTTGAGAACTCATGTTGTTGTATTGTTGTTCTTGATATTATGAGTTCAAATCTTTGATTATGAAAATTCGAAACTTGAATGAACCCTCTTGAATTCTATACCAATGCTTTGGATTGAGTTTTGAACAATGGACCATGGACTAAGAGGACAAACAAACTAAAATTTGATTGAAAACGGGAGATATGGACTAAAACCGTGTTTTTCGACTTGAAAACCATCTTTCGAAAATTCTCAAAACCAAAACTAAGATTTATGAATGTTATTATACCTAAGAACATCTCAAAAATGTGTATTTGGAACAAAAATTGTAGATTTGAAATGAAAATGAAAGAAAAAGAAGTAACAAATAACCTTTGAAAAAATTGATTTTAGTTACTTTCTTTAATTTTTCAAAATTGGTAGGCTTAAAATTTAATAGAATATGCTTTACAAAAGTTGTAGGGAAAATTATGAAGAATTCCCAGAAATTAAAAAAAAAAAAATCTCTCCATTACTGTTTGGGCACTTCAGCGCTCAAAACAGGGGCCTAAGCGCCCATTTCAGTAGCCATTTGGGCCGCTGAGCGCTTGAGCGCCCGAATGGGAGCCGGTGCAATAGACAAGGGTTTTTAGCCTTGTCTATTGCTTGTCCCTTATCGTTCCCATCAAGTACTAAACAAACTTCGCTATCGCTCGTTTTCCTTCTAGTAACCGAATCCCCTCAATTTTGACTATATTTTGTTAACTTAAGTCCGTATTTTATTTCTTTAAGATATTTTAAAGATTTTAAATGATTTTCTTATGTTCGAAGTTAAGACGAATCGTTTATTGAACTTATTTTTTTGCTATAAACCTTTATCGATTAATATCAATCTTTTGAATACATCTAAGAATTATGTTATCAAAATATTTAAAGCTTAGGAATGATTTTTATATGTTTAAAACTCCAATCGAATTGTTTGTATTTATGATTGATCAAAAATTTTCGCTTTCGTTGAAATAATCCAATTTTTAAATTGGGCATTCTAATGCCCATTTGAGTTTCAAATATTTATGTTTTGATTTTGATTCGCCAAACCAAGTCCATACCTTATTTTTTGAGAATGTTTTAAGCTTTTAAAATAATATCCCTAAGTCCAAGATCCAAACTCGATTCGTATGTTTGATTCGTTCGTCCGTTTGATAGGAGCCATTGTGGCCATATGTCTCTGATACGTTTCGTTTATTCTGAACCGTTTGATTGATATGAATGTCAAATTCTGAATCGTTTGTTTGATGTGATCGGCCAATTAAAAATGTGCCCAAAGCGGCTATATGATTATGATATATTTCTGATATGTTCAGTTTATTTCAAGCCTATATGAACGTATGAATGTTGGGCCCTAAAAATTTTTAGGGGTATCAGATTGGGCGATATCGGGTCGACAATTTGAGTCCTTGGGAATTCCTGTATATTGGATAACTCGGAGGGGTCTTGGAGGTAGGATTCCAAAGAGTTACTCCTGAGACTCGTGATCGATCGTGCTGTGGTGACTGTGTTTCAAATATTGTATGGCTCTCCTTGAGCGATGGCTCGGAGAAGCAAAACGGAGGGATAAGGATTATATGAATGTTATATGTTGGAGTTATAAGGGTAACAGATTCACCAAATGTTTGAATCAGCCTTATAAGCTTTATTAACATGAATGTGACATATGATTTATGATACCCGTTCATTCTGTTCGTTCTGTTCGTTTTATTGTTTTGAAGTATTATATGAGGTCACATTCATGATTTTCGTTTTTTATATGCTCATCATTGAATCTTGTACTCCAGTCCTATGCCATAAGTTTTACTAGGTCAGTGGACTTATAATTCCATAAATAATCTGTAGGTGTTTAGCATGGTGGATTAGTATGATTGGACGGCTTCCTGCTAGAGTTTTTGTTTCCTTTTGGGATATGTAATTATGAATATTTTTATTTGAATAGTCCTGGTTGTAACACGGATAAGTTTAGCTTGTAATTTGGGCTTTGTAATATATTTTGAAAATTTCCAGCTTGTATTTTGAAATATCTGAATCGCTAAGTTATGATTTCAGCACGTTGAAATTTCTATTTACGATTTTAGTTTATTTCAGTCCGCGAGTAGTGCATCAAATCTCGGGGCGAAAGGCCACTGAAGTCCGAGGCATTACAGGTGGTATCAGAGCCTAGGATAAGAAACTTCAAAGGTTTGGACTCATAGTATTTTGCCTTTTCGTTTCTCTCCCGCCGTTAACTTAGTTATTCTTGTTTTAGACATGAATATAGACCAAGGATATAGAAAGAAATTGAGCATTGAAAGAACATGTGTACAAATTTGCACCTATTGCACCAAGAATATAAGGAATAGGCCAGAATGGAGATGGAAAATATGGCCTTCAAACATCAACCTTATTTGCAACTTTTAAAAGCACGACATCAAGCTATTGACTACATTTTCTCCAACGGCTTAGGGAAGTAAGTACCCAATTTGAGGAAGTTTCGAAGCAATTATATGACGCAATGTTTGGCATTGAATGGAGAACCCAAGATGGTATAAGTAGGAAAATCATACCAATATTTGAGCAGAAGAGGTTGTCGTGGGGACTAGCAGCAGTTGATGGGGACGTGCACACACGAGGGTCACAAATTTATGGAGCGGGTACATTTAATGTGCCTAAAATGATAGTGGTAGGGACAATGGAAGGAATGATGATGATGACCTGGAGAAGGATCCGAAAATGGAGCTAGAGAAAAGCCCGTCAAGGATCCTCATCACCCGCTGAGTGCTCGATATGGACGTTGGACGTATGGAACAATGGGATTATCTTTCTTTTCTTTTCTCTCTCTCGTCTTTCTTTCTTCTTTTAGGTAGTATTGTAAGTATGGAATCCTAAGTAACTAGGAAACTCTAGCTTAGAATAGCTAGAAGTATTTTGTATAGGTTAATATTTAGGAATTTTCCCGTTTTGGATATAGTTAGAGAGCCATCTTTTTTTGCATTTTAAAGATGGTTCTATAATCATGAATGATTGAACGTGTAAGCCTTGCGTCGATTTGACTGAAAGAAACATTCTTATGACTTGAAATCTTGTCATTTCGTACCTTATGATTTAGTATGCCCGTC
>JACFYI010003119.1:506204-517339 GCA_014898755.1 Handroanthus guayacan | reverse complement strand
TGATGGAGGAAATGATGGCAGGAACGATGATAGTGCTAAAGGTGCTATGTGACGGGAGGGCTTGATGTCAACTTTTGTGAAGCTTAGTAATTGTGGTATGATAGAAAACTAGGCATGATATGATAATGGTTAACCATCTTATTTTGCTTGTGGTATAAATGATTTGATCACCATAACTCTTGCTATGTAATGACAAATATTTTGAACATTAATGAATATGGGATTTTTAGTATTACTCATCTTAGGTCTTGATGATATATATTTTTGTGATGAGATAAAGTTTTGTGTCTTTGTAATAATAGAATTATTAAAATGACACTAAGAAATCTAATTGATCAATTTCAGATAATTATGGCATTAGGGGCGGGAATTTCAACCAATGAACTCCTTAGGAAATGCGGTAGGTCAAGGCAAGTTTGTTTGAGGAATTGTGGGCTCCAGAAATCTCAAATAATATAGAGAATACTTTATCCTGAGAAAGTCCACATGAGATACCCAGAGAGAGGTCGCGGGAGAGAAACCCCTTCCCTCCCCTGTGACACCCAAGGATTTCCTTAGCGTAGAAATTTCAAAATTCACTAATCTTGGGAATTCAAAACGAATTCGAGAAATCAAGCAACGTTTTAATTTCAAATCATGTATCATGTTTCCACATACATTTCGCTCGATTAGGCCTCAACATTAATTGAAAATTCGACCCAATTAGACCTAATTTGATTCAAACAAAGGCCCAACCAATTTCCCAACTTTAGCCCATGTGTATATATATATAGACACCTCAAGTAAGCCAAAACCTATATGTATATGATGGATATTTATGTTCAAAAATCTGAAATTGATGAGTAAACATGCCAAGTCATACCTTTTGAAGAACCATCCACACTTTAATCATGACAAAGTTGTGACTAAGCCAACTTTTCACTCCATAAAGCAATTTGAGTCTTGAAACCTCCCCACAAATTCTCCAAAATCTGAAAATTAATCACACACTTCCTCATCCTTTCTCTCAACTCTCGGTTTTCCCTCTTGCACCTCACACACAACTCACACTTTCAACCATAACTTGAGAAAAACTAAGGAAAACTTAAGGGTTATCACTCTACCACTTGGTAAGCCATGTTTGAGACTTGTTGGTATAGCTTAGATATAGAAATATAGAGTTTGATATTGATATATGTGCTTGGTTAGGTGTTGATACGAAGTTGAAATCGGAGCTCGAAACTCAACGTCCATTTAATCGATCTTAGGACTAAGGTAAGATTCTTGGCTCCTCGTCTCTATTCTTGAGCATGTGGTTCATCCATGATTCTTGTGCCATCTTGTATGAGATCCTCAATATGCTATCTATTTCATGGTTATATGTTTGTTGGACATGAGTTCTTCTTTGAGCATGCAAATGATGTTCTTGTGTGTATGTTCGAACCATGAAAGTGATCATCTTAAGACTACTCATCCCTTGGAAGTTGATGCTTGAACTCTAGACCACATTTGAATCAAAGACCACGGACTATGAGGTGACTTGATGGCCTAAAAACGGACAAAAGTGAGAGATACGGACTCAACGGCACATTTTGACTTGAATTTTATTTTTCGAAAATTCCTTAAACAAACCTTGAAACAACATTTTATAAATAATTATGGACCTAAAACAATCCCAAAAATGTGATTTTGAGCCAAAAATTCAAAGAAAATCAAGAGACAAAAAAATCAGGGTGCAAAACCAAAAATCTGCACTTAAGCGCGCAAATGGGCGCTTAAGCGCAGGAATTACTGTTCACCGGCGCCCAAGAGCCAATATGGGCGCTCAAGCGCCAACTTTCGGCTCAAAATTCTTGTTTTGGGCGCTCGAGCGCCCGTTTCAGCGCCCAAGCGCCTAGTTTCGGCTCCAACTTGAGTTTTTTTTGTTTTCCAACCCTATTTGGTGTCTCGCGAAGTCCATATCCAATCTTCTTAACATAATATGAGTTTCAAAACGATAAATCCTCTAGTCCATAGTCTATTCCGAATCGGTTCAAATTATATGATCGACTAGACTTCTAAATTTGTCCGTACTCTCATTAAGTTCCAACTTGAGTTTTATGTTTTCAAACCCTATTTTATGTCTTGTAAAGCCCATATCCGATCTTTTTGACTTATCATTATGTTTTCAAAACGATAAATCCTCTGGTCCATAGTCTATTCCGAATTTGTTCGAATTGAATGATTGGCTAGACTTCTGAATTTGTTCATACGCTCATTATAGTCAATCAATGTGCAAATAGCTTCTCGATTTCGATATGCTCGGCTATTTTGTTTGTATGTAAGCCATCTGTTCTGTCTGTATGTGGGGTCCTGGGGAATTTATACGAGTATCGACTTGGGCAACAACGGGTTGTCATTTTGAGCTCATATGAATCCCCGTCTGTGGGATTAATCCGGACAACCCTAGAGGTAGGGTTTTGAGGGATTATCCTAAAGCACGTAGGTCGGCCGTGCTTATATGTGTTTGTTGCTCTCTCGATGAGCTGGAGGGATAAGGATTTATATGATATTGTTGAAGATATAAGGGTGATAGACCCACCAAATACTAGTCTCTACCTTATGACTTGAATGTGATATCTGTTATGTCTGTTAGTCTGACTTGTTTGTTCGATATGCTCTGATCTGTTATTGAAATCACATTCTTGTCCATGTTTGTCAATGTGCCTATTGCTTGGAACTCCTTTGCTTCTTCTTCATGCCATGAATTTTACTGGGTCGTGTGACTCATGATTTCATGATATATATATTGTAGGATCTTAAGCTGTAAATTACGGCCTGATCGATTTAAGTTTTGGCACTGTAGTAAGTTGTATTAGCTCAACTAGACTTTTGCTGTAATGATTTGTAAATATAGGTAGTTGAGCTTATGTTTTGGGAAATCATGTAAATGTACGATCGTTTTGGGTATGAATGAGAATCCCCATGATTTTAGTTTGTTTGAACATGCGAATTTCTGTTTATGGTTATTAGTATATTCGTCCGACCGCGAGTGACGTTCCGGACCGTGAGGCGGGCGGACTATTGCGATCCGGGCCGCCACATCCCCCTTCAAGTAAGAAATGAGCATGCTGCAGATCAACTACTCACTTTACTGCAGCAACTTGTAAATCAAGGCTGGCAACAAGAAAATCATGATCATAGACTGGAGGAAGAATCTGATGATAAAATGTTGGCAAAGATCTTTAGGTTCAACCTATCCAGATTCAATGGTGAACCTAGCGATCAAAAGGCCGAATTTTGGTTAGTTGAGATTGAGAAAACCTTTAGAGTATTGAATTACACAGATCCACAAAAAGTAAAATATGCTACATTTTTGTTTGAAAGAGCTACTTGTGTAAAGACCCGAAAATTCCCTTAATTTAAATCATAAATCGCTTATTTAATCAATAAATGTTTTGAAACGTTTTGAGAAAAATTTTAATCAGTAATTGATTTTTTTGCCGATTTGAGATTTTTCTCACAATTAAAAATATTTTATCATTCCCAAAAAATCTATTTTATATTCAAAAATTATTGAAATTATTATTTTTTCCCAAAAACTTCCATCACTATATACTTTTAGATCCTTAGTTTTAAAAATTATTTCATTTTACGGCTACAATTTCTTGATGAAGAAACTCGTCTTAAAATTTTTTTTCGGCCAAAACTTACCAAGAGCACCCCATTAACTGCAAAATAATATTTTAGACCCAGAAGATTCTTAAATTTTCATTTTACCACTAAGTTTTAAGAATTTTAAAATATAGCACAGTTTTAAATGATTTTAATTACTAATGTCCGAAATGCTTTAAAACGACGAAATTATCTTGGTTTAGCAATCAAAAATATTATTTCAATTAAATGTGGCCCAAATATAATATTTTTAATCCAAAACCAAGCCTATTGACCCAAGGAATTAAACCCAACACATTCTTAATTTTTCAAGCCCATAAACCAAACCCATTTTTAATTTTTGACCAAAAAAAAAAGAAAAAAAATTGTTCAGCCGAACACACACACACACTCACTCACTATGTGATAAAATATGAGATAAGAGCATGTGTCAAATTAAGCCTCTAGAACATTTCATTGACCTCATGGCTTAGGACATTTTCCAACATTATTATTTCTTTCAATGAATGCTAGGTATTATACCATTGAAAAATACATACATGTATATACATTAGGGTGTGTATACATAAGGAAGAAAAGAGAGAAAAAAAACTCCACAACTCAGCCACTTTTCCACCCTAAAAACCGAACAAGAAAGGAAAGAAAAGAACAAGAAATTTTTCCACTTTTACTCCATAATTCTCCATAAAAACTTAGGGGATATTGCTAAGGATCTTTCTTATCCTCAACTGAGCAAGTTTAGGTAAGGTTTGGTTGTGTTTCAGTAAGATGATTTGCTAGAATTACGTGACTTAAGAGATCTCTTTCCATGATAGGTGTTCTAGTGGGTGATTGAAGTTAATAGTTGGAAACTCCCAAGTTAAACCACAACAAAAGGTAAAGATCATAACACTCCACCCTCTTATTCATAATTTCAGATCATGGTTCCATTTTTTTCTTGATTCATGGATTGATGTTCTTGCTATGATATTGGTTGATTTGGCTTTAAATTGGTTATGGCTTGTTGTGATGAATTAATTGATTATTCTCATATGATTGTTAATATTGTTGTTGGAGCAAAACTTGGCTTGAACTTAGAGAACCATGAACCTGACCTTAGGGTGATAAGGATGATAGTGGATCATCACTTGGATTTAGTAGTTAGATGGCTTCTTAAAATAAATAAAGTTGGGAAACTTTGGTTGTTCCCGAGTAGTTGTTCCCGGGCACCTCCAGGACAGGACACTTATCTCATTTAGAAAAATTGAAAACACCACTTTTTCTACTCAAAAATTTCATATGAGGTATGTTAAAAACCTATTCGAGTCTAAATGATAATAGAATCAAGAATCGCCTGAAAATAAAGAGGGAAATGGGAGAACATTCCATTTGAAGTAAACCTGCCCTTTTGTGCAAAGACAGGGGATGTCTCTGTCACCACCCTAAGTTTAAAAATCCATAACTGGAAATCCGTACGTCCAAAAATACATAAAGTTTGCCATTTGAAACCTTATGGAGTGTAGTTATCATTAGAACCAATAATCTCCCAAATCCATGAAGGAAAAGGGCCAAGAAAACTCATTTAAATTGAACTTGCCATTGTACTCGGGAAACAGAGCACTACTGGAATCTGTCCAAACACATTCCCCAACTTTTAACTCCTTGGAAACCACTCTTTTCTTCACAAAATCAAACCCAAAAATATAGGTTAGAAATCTCATTAAGTGTAGATAATAATAAGCTTAAGAATTTCTAAAATCCGTGAAGAAATCAACCAGAAAATTTTATTAACTCAAATATGTCCAGTTGATTTGGGGATTCGGCAGATTCTTGAGTCAAATTTAAAAATTTATAACTAAAGTTTTACTCGTCGGATTTTCAATATAAAACCACCATTGGAAATATTGTCAAGTTTAGTTAACCATAGCACCAAATCGCCAAAATTTAACTCACTAAATCATATTCTTAAGATAGCTCAGAAAATTACTGCCACACTAAAATTTCTCAAAACTCGAGTTGTTTGGTGATTTCCTTAAGACAATCTTTAAAAATCATCCCCTCAACTCCTTAAATCAAATATGATGATCAAATTGGAATTCTTATACCCCTATTCGTATTTCCTAATTTTCTTAGCCCAATTATTTGAATTCAACATTGTTTTATAATTTTTTGAATGCTCCACAAACGAAAATCTTATTGCATGATTGTTGGGCCCCAAGAACCTCAAGGGGGAATTGGTTGGGCGTTACGGTATGTCGCCCTTGAGATTTCTCTATCATTGAGGTAGTTAGAAGGGAACTTGGAGGTAGGTTTCTAAATAGTTATGCTCGGCACGCGGTCGACCGTGCCTATTGTTTACTAGCTTATCTTGGGCGGTCATCTGAGAAATAAAATGGAGGGATAACGCTAATGTTGTTTTAAAATATAAGGGTAACAGATTCACCAAACACTAATTCAGCCTAATTGAATTTGACATTCATAATACGATTTGAATTTCTGAGTTCATATTTGCATTAGATTGAATTATCACCTTGGAAATGAATGTCAACGATTAATTCGACATCTCTTATTAATTTATTGAGTCATATTCCTTGATTTCCCATTATGATTTTTACTAAGTCTCTCGACTTACTTTAGTTTTCTTTATTATATGTAGATGAGTAATCCAGGATTGAGGTTGTGCTTTCCCTTTCTATTTGTTATGGATGATCATGAGCGACATGTAAACATTGAGTTCTTTGTCCATGTACACTTCCTAGTATCTAGGGCACCGGGAGGATGGTTTCTCTACACGAACATCTATATTCATGGCGAGATCGTGGGCTACCTGTCTACTGAGTCTCTAGATTAGGATTTTTTTTTTAGTATTTCGGGTTGTATTTACATAGACTTAATGTTATGCTTAGTGTACATCAAAATGTAAATTCAACTGTGATTGTAAAATAGAGTTAGTTAATAGATCATGAACTTAGAATTTTGTAAATGATGTAAATTATAGCTAAATTAAGTTTTATGAAATTTTACGTTTTAGTTTAACTGTTATTTTTGCACGAGAAATAATGATAGAATGTCGGCTAATTTTAAAATAAGCTTTATATAAATATTAAACTAAGTTCTATTGAAAAAATTAAGGAAAAGTTTTATGGAAATACTTAAAATAAGTTTTATCGAAATAATTAAAAATAAATTTTATTGAATTGATTAAAATTAAGTTTCATTGAAATATTCAAAGTAAGTTTATTGAAGTATTTATAATAGGTTTTATGGAAATAAGTAATTCAAGATAAATTCATTAGATTTAATATATTTTAGATAGTTCCTTTTAAATGTTTTCATATTGATTTTAGTATTTGGTTAAACTATTCCTATTATCGATTGTGAGTAATATCCCGGAAATTAGGGCAAAAGTGCACGGGACCCCGGCAAATTACAGGTGGCATCAGAACCTAGGATAAGTAACTTTTAGGGCTTGGAAATTTAGAATTTTGCCTTTCATATTTTTTTTTTCGAATTCTCTTAATTATGTCTATGATTTTTACTAACCTTGTTCACTCATAATCGTGACAAGGTAATGGACAAAGGAAAGGATAAGATCATGGAAGTCTCTAACTCGAAATCTTCATCTAGTTCGAGTGATGATAGTGTCGATTGGAGGGAAGAATTTCAAAAGCAGAAGCAAGAAACCAAATATTGGAAAGGAGCTTTTAGAGATACATATGCACTGCATCTAGCATATGTGGATTGGTCTAAAAGGGAAATGGAAAATATGGTAATGAAGAATAGGGGCCAGTGTCAAAGCCTACAAAACATGACAAACAATAATCGGAGATATTTCTAGCAGACCTTGGGAGGAATTATCTCACAGCTTGATAATACAACCAGACAGCTGACCAATGCAATGTTTGGCACAAACTGGATAGCAGAAGATTATATTCGAGGAGAGAACGTACCAACATTCAACTATAGTGCACCCGTTTATGTGCCCTCGACGATGACAGAAGCCCCGATGCCAGCTCCTGAAGTTCCTAATGTCGAAGGAATTCAGCGAGACACTACTCAGCCCTACGTGCCGACGAACATCGAGGAGGAGGCGGGACCCTCAACCAGACCACCAAAGAAGAGAATGACCGCACAACAGTATAAACAAAAATGGAGAAAACACGTGGCAGCCCAAAGAGAGCGAGTTGCAGCTCAAAGGTGCTCTTCTCCACTCGGAGCATCAGATGAGGATTTTGATTGGGCTCAGCTATTGCGGGAGATTGGCGATGATGCTACTTTAGAAATGGATATTCAAGGAAATGATAACGAAGAGATGTCAGATATGGAAATTAGGGACATTGAAATTGATGAAGTAAGCTTAAATAGGAATGTGGGAGGTGAAACAAATAACGGACATAATAATGGCCATGGTGGTGGTGAGAATGATAACGATAACATTGTTGCTAACAACAATGACGAAGAGGAAGAACCTGAAGAAGAACCCGAGAAAGATCCAGAGGAGGATCCATGAAAAGAACGGAGCAAAGGAAAAGAAATAGAATAATTGTTTGTATAGCTATGTACATATTAATATAGTAGTAATTTTGGTTAATAAATAGAAATATAGATAACATTAGTTAGATAGCTAATGTTTAGTAGACTCTTGGATAGGTTTGTGATAGTCACTTGTCCATTTTAATTTTGGTAATCTAAAGATGGCAGTACAACTTACGATGTAAATTGCGAACAATAGTATAAATGAAATGAAGCATAATATTTTACTAAAGTAAAAGTTGTATGTACCTTTTTTTTTTTAATTTCTTGTAAATGTGACTAGTAAATTTATTATTGTAATAAAACATTTATTATTAATTTCAAAAAATGGCATCTAACGAAAACATGTCAACAAATGCACCTCCACGTAAGCGAGGACGACCAAGACGGGTCCTATTTGAAGAGCCCCAAATCCCTAATAACACTGAAAATGCAATACCACCCCCAGACCTCGTGAACCTACTCCAACTGTTCTGTAACGCCCCGAATTTCAGGGCTCTTCGCCCTGAGATCCAAAATGCTACTCGCAGATGTATAATCATTCCAAAACCATCAGAAACTTAATGCAGCATAAACATTCAACCCAAATTCATAAAATCCATCAAATGATCCAAACTAATTCCCAAAATGTATCGTTACATATCAAACTGTCCAAAATTACATAGAGTAATCTAACTTATCAATACAATCCAATATTCTATATATTTCATAAGTACAAAACATGATATAGATCCATAATACAAATCTAAGTCCAGAAGTTCCAAAACGATAGAAAACCAAAATACAATAGGGTCTACAATTCCAACCAAGCTATACAATCTATCGAGCTCCAATCAATTATTCAATCGTTTATGGTTCAAAACCTATATGGTAAATAGGGTCATGAGTCCACTGACCCAATAAAACTTATAGCATGCGAAAGAGAGTAAGAGTTCCAAAGAACATGAGCATATCAATAACAATACAAGAATGTGATACGGATAACAATCGGAACGTTCAAGACAATCAATATATACATATATGTATCACATTCAAGTCCATAGGCTGAATCAATCTTTTGGTAGGTCTATCACCCTTATATCTTCAATATGTACATTTCGCCTTATCCCTCCAACTCCCAGAGGAGCATCATTCATTCGAAACGCACAGCTGACGTACGTGCGTAGGATAGCTGTTCAGAATTCTATCTCCAGAATTCATTCGAACTACCCGACAAACAGGGATTTCGAGGGTCCTAGTCGACAATCCGATATTGTCCAAGCTCTGTCCCCAAGAAACTCCCCAGGGCCCATATTTATTCATTCGTATGGCTTAGAAAAGAAATAGACATTCAATAAACTAATAAGCCGGCAAGGCATTACGTTTTATGGCCAATAATAACCAATAACATTTCAAATAGGCCAAACGTATTCAATCGATCAATCATTTCGGAAATTGGACTATGGAGTAGGGAGATTATGTTTTAAAACTTTGTATTACGTTAAAATGGTTGTATATGGACTCAAGATATCAAGAAATAGGGTTTTAAAACTCAAAATATCAATTTTGGACCGAAACTGGGTGCTTGGGCGCTCAAACGTGCACTTGAGTGCCGAAAACACAAAATTTTGGCCAAAGGTGGGCGCTTCGGCACTGTGAACAGTAATTTCTGTTCGCTTGGGCGCCTATATGCGCGCTTGAGCGCCGACTTTCGGGTTTGAAATTCGATTTTTGTCTCTTGATTTTCTTTGAATTTTTTATCCAAAAATACATTTTTGAGATTCTTAAATACGTAAAAACATTTATGAAACATCATTTCGGGTTTTGGTATTAAGAATTTTCAAGAGATCATTTCAACGTCAAAACGTACGATTTTGTCCATATCTTTTGTTTCAAATCAAATTTTTCGTTCGTTTCTCCTCTTAGTCCGTGGTCCAACATTCAAGTTCAATCCCAAGCATGAGTACAAGAGTTTAGAACAAATCATTAAGCAAGGATTAACATATTCAAGAGTTGAGCATAGATTTTTTGGCAAGAATAGCTAGACAACAATATCAATTCTCATGCTTAACATGTCAATGGCATCAAATACTCAAAACAAGCTCTAATAATCAATGGAAAGCTGGAAATACATGCTCATGGAGAAGAGGAAATGCTATAAGTCTTACCTCTTGTAGCTTAAATCCCAAAATGAGAGTGATCCAAGCTTAAAATCACACCTATAACCATATATACATTCATTGTCAAGTTCTAACCATTCATTCCATAAACCATTCTAAAATCTTATCTTATGAGCTTACTTACCTAATGTTCGAGAGGATAACACACCACTAGAATCCCCCATAATGCTGAAACCAATTTTGAAGAAAAGCCAAAGTACAAATGGTGTCAAATGCCAAAGTGTTTGGAATAAGAGAGTGCAAATGTTTATGGTTTCTGTAGAATTTTTGTTTAGCATTAGGGGCTATTTATAAAATGGATTTGGGAGCAAAATGAGGGAATCTTCAAGTGCAAGCCCCTGTAAACAATTACCAAAAGTTGGGGATAGGATAGGGTGGCTACATGACCATGTAGGATGGATGGATGGACTCCCATCCATCAAAATTTGCTGCTGCAGACTGCTGTTTCGGCTGAGCTCTTGGATCAGATTTTCTTTTTCCTTTCTATTTTATTTTGAATTCTACTTGATGCTCAATAGGTCAATAAAAGTGGCTATATATTTTGAGTCAAGTTTTGGCTTGTAAATTGCGCTAATCGGGTTCGTTTTTGGGTCAAAACGTGACTAGAAATTGAAACGTGTTTGTTCGAAATATTTTTGGATGCGTGAAATGTGTTTTGATTTGAAAACGACGTTTGATTTTGAAATCAAATAAATTTTTGACAAATCGGCGATTCGGGAATTTTATTTAGGAAAGTCGGGGTTTGTTGGAATCAAAACGGAGCACGAAAATGAAACATAAATGTACAAATATCCTTTGAATGCATGAAACTTATTTTGAAATCAAAATGAT
>JACFYI010003119.1:488260-498398 GCA_014898755.1 Handroanthus guayacan | reverse complement strand
GAATATGTGAATTTATGCCTATGGTTATTAGTATGTTAGCTCGACCGTGAGTGATGTTCCGGACCACGAGGTGGGTGGGCTATCGCGATCCGGGGCGCCACAGTTTCCGAATAGTTATGCTCGGCACGCGGTCGACCGTGCCTATTATTTATTGGCTTATCTTGAGCGGCCACTCGAGAGGCAAAATGGAGGGATAAAGCTGATATTGTTTGAAGATATAAGGGTGACAAATCTACCAAACACTAGTTTAGCCTAATTGAATTTGACATTCATAATATGATTTGAATTTCTGAGTTCATATATGCATTAAATTGAATTATCACCTTCGAAATAAATGTCAATGATTAATTCGACATCTCTTATTAATTTCTTGAGTCCTATTCCTTGATTTGCCTTTATGATTTTTGCTAAGTGTCTCGACTTACTTTAGTTTTCTTTATTATATATAGATGAGTAATCTAGGATTGAGACTATGTTTTCCCTTTCTATTTGTTGTGGATGATCATGAGCGACGCGTGAGCATTGATTTCTCTGTCCATGTACACTTCTTAGTGTCTAGAGCCCCGGGAGGATGGTTTCTTTACACGAACACCTATACTTATCGCGAGATCGTGGGCTACCTGTCTACCGAGTCTCTAGATTAGGATGTTTGCTTTAGTATTTCAGGTTGTATTTACATAGACTTGATGTTATGCCTAGTGTACATTAAAATATAAATTAAAGTGTGATTGTAAAGTAGAGTTAGTTAATATGTCGTGAACTTAGAATTTTGTAAATGATGTAAATTATAGCTAAGTTAAGTTTTATGAAATTTTACGTTTTAGTATTAAATGTTATATTTGCACGAGAAATGATGATGGAATGTCGGCTAATTTTAAAATAAGCTTTACATAAATATTTGAACTAAGTTCTATTGAAAATAAGTTTATTTGAATTGGTTAAAATTAAGTTTTATTGAAATATTCAAAGTAAGTTTTATTGAAGTATTCATAATAAGTTTTATGGAAATAAGCAAATTCAAGATAAATTCATTAGATTTAATATATTTTAGATAGTTCTTTTTAAATGTGTTCATGTTAATTTTAGTATTTGGTTAAACTCATGAGAACTCTATATAAAGTTCAAACCCTATAAAAGGATATTATGAAACTTGCATTAGATATCCAAATTTTCCTGTGGTTATAGAAAATTAGGAATTTGTTGCTCATCTTATCATACGACCTATCCAAAGTGACTTTACGTATATAAAGCAACCAGTTCATATCCTAGATCACCAGTTTTGAAAAATTAGATATCATAGGATACCATAAGATAAGGTCCCTTGGAAGAATCAGAAAGTAGAAGGGACTATTTAGGAGCGTGAGAATGAGATACGAGATAAATACTCCCACTTATTTGAGTAAAGGTACAAATTTGGGGACCAAATTCTTTTAAGGGGGAGATTCTAACACCTCGAAAATTTTCCTCATTAAAATTTTCAATCTTTCTTTTTCTAATGATAATTCGATTTCATGATCATGAAAAAAAAAATTTCCAACCAAAATATTTTTTTCAAATCCAAAATTTTTTTTTCTTGCACCCGAAAAATCTCCTACATATCATTTTGGCCCAGACGAGCTTAAGTTAGGCCCAAACTTCGAGCCCAAATTCAAGCCCAATTTTTATTTTTCACAAAAAAAAAAAAAAGAAAAAGAAAAAGAAGAAGAAGAAGAAAAATCCAGTTGCATCCCTCAAAGTGGGGATTTCCCTCTTCAACTATTATGCTAAAATCTTCTTCCATAAGCTACATGTGAGGAAATTTAGTGGCACATAAATTTATAATTTAGGAATTGAAATATAAAGTTATTTTTCCTCAAAAAATTTCCTGCTAAAAATATGATTTTTTTTTCCCAAAAAAAAACAAAAAAGTTACTGTTCGGGCACTTGAACGCCCAAATGAGCGCTTGAGCGCCTAACTCCAATAGCCATTTCGGCTAAGCGCCCAGTCTAGTAGCAAAATTTCTTTTATTTTGAACCTAAGTCCATATTTCATCCCTTATAAATATTTTAAAGCCTTAAAATGATTTTTTCATGTTTGAAGTTTAAAATGAATCGAATATTGAACTTGATTTTCGTTACATTTATCCACCGATCAATGCAAATTTCTTGAATATGTCCATGATTCATTCTCTTGAACAACTTTGAGCTTAAAAATGATTTTTATATGTCCAACATTCGAATCGAATCAATTGTATTCAAGTTTGATCGAAATTTTCACCTTCATTGAATCGATCCAACATTGATTGAACAACTAATCATTGTATACCATCCTATAGATGGGATTGAATATGTCCGATTATGTTCTAAGACTTCGCATTATTGATTCAAACAATTGCTAGGATTTTTCCCGTTGAAATAAATTGATTAATCATGACTAATTATTGTTGAAGCTTCGTATTGTTCATTTCGGATAATCATTATTGATTGATTGAAACCTATTGAATGAACGAATGTTGGGCTCTAGGGACCTCAAGAGAGACACTAGGCGGCATCAGGCCAATAGTTAGACTTTTGGTAGGCTTCTCAATCATTTGTATAGCTCATGAGAACTCGAAGGTAAGACTTTTCACGAGCTAGTCCGTGACATGCGGTACATCGACAGTGTCGTATTGTTAGTTGGATTGATCCTCTAAGTGGCCACTCGAGGCAGGGATCATTTGGAGGGATAAGGATTTATATTTGTTAAAGGCCCATAAAAAATGTTGTTTTGCCTGATAATTGATTAATGAGCTCTTATTGATTGATTTGTTGTCGTGAATTGGATTCTTGAGCTCTTGACAATGTATTGTTTCTCACATCTTGTTCGACCGCCTTTATACTGCTCATCTTAATTAATATTCCAATACCTTGCCTTTTCTACTCTATAGGCATGGTTCTTACTAAGTTCTTAAGACTTACTCTAAAATTTCACCATGTACAGGTAAATGAACTTCGATCGGTGCTTCGGCTCATTCGTTCGTATTTTCAAATTATGATTAAGTTGTAAATTTGATATCTTGATAGTTGGATCTTATTTTGTGCTTAAGTTTGTAATTTGATGACATGTACTCGATGAGGACTTGCAGATTTTGCTTTGTATAGTACTTGGATTATGATCGTAATAGATATTAGTTGTATTGTAAGTGTAAAGACCCTACAATTTCCTTAATTTGAATCTTAAAACCCCAATAGTTAATCGGTAAATATTTTAAAATGTTTTGAGAAAAATTTTAATCGGTAATGAATTTTTCGCCGATTTGAGATTTTTCTCGCAAGTAGAAATGCTTTGCTATTTTAAAAAAATTTATTTCCAACCAAAGAATTATTGAAATTATAATTTTTCCCCAAAGAAGCCCATAACCATATATTTAAAAGCCTAGTTTTAAAAATTATTCTCTTTTTTGGCTATAAACTCTTAATAAAGCGAAAAACTCGTCCTAAAAATTTTTCTTTCGACCAAAACTTACTGAAATCATACCATTAATTTCAAAAATTATATTTTGGCCAAGAGATTCTTGAATTAACAATTTTACCCTAATGTTTTAAAAATTTTAAAATATAGCGCCGTTTTGAATGATTTTTATCACTATTGTCCAAAAGACTTTAAAACGGTGAAATCACTTCGATTTAGCAACCAAAAATATTATTTCAATCAAATGTGGACCAAATGTAATATTTTTAACCCAAAACCAAGCCCTTGGACCCAAGGAATTGAGTCCAATGCTTTGTTATTTAACCCACAACTAAGCCCAATTCCTAAATTTTTGAAAAAAAAAATAAAAATAACAAGAAGAAATTATGCTCAGCCGAAACACCCCCCTAACCCACACTCAAATGTGATATAAAATATAGACAAGTGGATTGTCTCTAGAAGCTTGGTGAGCTCATGGCTTAGCTCATGTGAAACACCATCATGAGCTCCAATAAAAGTCATACTTTGTATTATACTAAAATACATACATATATATACTTTCGGGTGTATATATAAGGAAGAAAATAGAGACTCAAAATACAAAAACATCTCTGCAAATTAGACAAGAAAACCGAGAGCAAGAAGAGAGAAAAAAGAGCAAAAATCTTCTACTTTCCCTCAATTTTAACCTATAGCAACTAAAGAAAAGTTGTGTGGGGAACTCTTCTAGGTTCAAGGCTACAAGATTAGGTATGTTTTGGTTATGTAAGTAGATTTGTTGAAAATCATGTGAATTTAAGGAAGTTTATTTCTATACTAGGTAATTAGTAGATTAAGGGAAGTAGCTACTTGAATCCTCAAGCAAAACCATCATACAAGGTAAAAATCATAACACTCCCCACCTTTATGTTCAATTTTCAAATCATGGCTCCTCTCTCTTGATTCATAAATTGATATTGTTGTTATGAGAGTACTTATGTGACACCCCAAAAATTCCTTTAAAAATAAAATCTTGAATCATCAATTTTTCGTTTTCAAAAATCACGAACATCATTTTGATTTCAAAATAAGTTTCGTGCATTCAAAGGATATTTGTACATTTATGTTTCATTTTCGTGCTCCATTTTGATCCCAACAAACCCCGAGATTTTTCCTAAATAAAATTCCCGAATCGCCGATTTGTCAAAAATTTATTTGATTTCAAAATCAAACGTTGTTTTCAAACCAAAACACATTTCACGCATCCAAAAATATTTCGAACAAACATGTTTCAATTCCTCGTCACGTTTTGACCCAAAAACGAACCCAGTTAGCGCAATTTACAAGCCAAAACTTGACTCAAAACATATAGCCACTTTTATTGACCAATTGAGCATCAAGTAGAATTCAAATAAAATAGAAAGGAAAAAGAAAATCTGATCCAAGAGCTCAGCCGAAACAGCAGTCTGCAGCAGCAAATTTTGATGGATGGGAGTCCATCCATCCATCCATCCTACATGGTCAAGTAGCCACCCTATCATATCCCCAACTTTTGGTAATTGTTTAGAGGGGCTTGCACTTGAAGATTCCCTTATTTTGCTCCCAAATCCATTCTATAAATAGCCCCTAATGCTAAACAAAAATTCTGCAGAAACCATAAACATTTGCACTCTCTTATTCCAAACACTTTAGCATTTGACACCATTTGCACTTTGGCTTTTCTTCAAAATCAGTTTCAGCATTATGGGGGATTCTAGTGGTGTGTTATCCTCTCGAACATTAGGTAAATAAGCTCATAAGATAAGATTTTAGAATGGTTTATGGAATGAATGGTTAGAACTTGACAATGAATGTATATATGGTTATAGGTGTGATTTTAAGCTTGGATCACTCTCATTTTGGGATTTAAGCTACAAGAGGTATGACTTATAGCATCCCCTCTTCTCCATGGGCATGTGTTTCCAGCTTTCTGATGATTATTCGAGCTTTTTTTGAATATTTGATGCCATTGATATGTTGAGCATGAGAATTGATATTATTGTCTTGCTATTCTTACCAAAAATCTATGCTCAACTCTTGAATATGTTAATCCCTTGCTTAATGATTTGTCCTAAATTTTTGTACCGATGCTTGGGATTGAACTTGAATGTTGGACCATGGACTAAGAGGAGAAACAAACGAAAATTTTGATTAGAAACAAAATATATGGACAAAACCGTATGTTTGACGTTAAAACGATCTCTCAAAAATTCTTAATACCAAAACCCAAAATAATGTTTTATAAATATTTTTACGTATATAAGAATCTCAAAAATGTATTTTTGGAACAAAAATTCAAAGAAAATCAAAAGATGAAAATTCGGATTTAGACACGAGAATGAGCGCTTAAGTGCGCGCATCCGGTCGCTCCAGCGTACGAATGGGTGCTCAAGCGCCCAACTTGTGCAGAAATTACTGTTCATGGATGCCCAAGCGCCCATACCGACGCCCAAGCGCCCAACTTCGGGTTAAAATTTGTGTTCTGGGCGCTCAAGCGCCCGTTTGAGCGCCCAAGCGCCCAGTTTCGGTCCAAAATTTATGTTTTGAGTTTTAAAACCCTATTTCTTGATATCTTGAGTCCATATCCAACATTTTTAACATAATACAAAGTTTTAAAACACAATCTCCCTAGTCCATAGTCCAATTTCCGAAATGATTGATCGATTGAATACGGTTGGCCTATTTGAAATGTCATTTGTTATTGTTGGCCATAAAACGTAATGCCTTGCCAGCTTATTGTTTATTGAATGTCCGTTTCTTTTCTAAGCCATACGAATGAATGAATGTGGGCCCTGGGGAGTTTCTTGGGGACCTAACTCGGGCAATATTGGATTGTCGACTAGGACCCTCGAAATCCCTATTTGTCGGGTAGTTTGGATGAATTCTGGAGGTAGAATTCTAAAGAGCTATCCTACGCACGTACGTCGGCTGTGCGTTTCGAATGAATGAGCTCCTTTGGGAGTTGGAGGGATAAGGCGAAATGTATATGTCGAAGATATAAGGGTGATAGACCTACCAAAAGATTGATTCAGCCTATGGACTTGAATGTGATACATATATGTATATATTGATTATCTTGAACGTTCCGATTGCTATCCGTATCACATTCTTGTATTGTTATTGATATGCTCATGTTCTTTGAAACTCTTACTCTCTTTCGCATGCTATAAGTTTTACTGGGTCAGTGGACTCATGACCCTATTTACCATATAGGTTTTGAACCATGAACGATTGAATGATTGATTGGAGCTCGATAGATTGTATAGCTTGGTTGGAATTGTAGACCCTATTGTATTTTAGTTTCCTATCGTTTTGGAACTTCTGGACTTAGATTTGTATTATGGATCTACATCATGTTTTGGACTTATGAAATGTATAGAATATTGGATTGTATTGATAAGTTAGATTGCTCTATGTAATTTTGGACAGTTTGATATGTAACGATACATTTTGGGAATTAGTTGGGATCGTTTGATGGATTTTATGAATTTAGGTTGAATGTTTATGATGCATTAAGTTTCTGATAGTTTTGGAATGATTATACATCCGCGAGTAGCACTTCGGATCTCGGGGCGAAGAGCCCTGAAATCCGGGGCGTTACAGCTTATGTTGGCCTTAACTTGATTGTGGCTTGATGTTATGAGCTATTTGTTTACTCTCATATGATTGATGATTGATGATTGTTGTTGGAGCAAAAACCTGATTTGGACTAACAGAACCATGATTTTGACCTTAGGGATATAAGAATGATAGTGGATCATCATTTAGATTTAGTGGTTAAGTGATTCCCCAAAAGTTATGAAGTATTAAAAACTTGGACTGTTCTCGGGTAGAAAGGCGAAACACTTACCTTATTTTGAAAAATCGAAAACTACACTTTTACTACTCGAAAAATCTCATATAAGGTACCGTTAGAAACTTCTTCGAGTCTAGATGATGATAGAGCTAAGAATCACCCGAAAACACAAAATGAAACAGTAGAAAAATGAGTTTGAATGAAACCTACCATTTCGGCTGGAATAGGGGAGGTCTATGTCCTAGTTAAGTTCAAAAATTCATAACTGGACAACCAGACGTCCTAAAAATCCACACAATACACCCTTGGAAACCTTGTTGAGTGTAGATATTATTAGCATCAAGAATCACCCAATTCCATGAAAGAAAAAGCCTAGGAATACAGTTTGATCCAAAAATGTCAGTTTTCCCGGGTAGCAGGGACTACACTGGAATTGGTCCTACCCCTTTCTCTAAGTTCAATTCATTGTAAACTACTCATTTCTTCACCAAATTAAACCCAAAAATATATATTAGAAACCTTGTTAAGTGTAGATAACAATAGGCTCAAGAAATTTTAAGATCCATAGAGGAATCAACCCAGAATATTCGGTGAACCCAAACCTATCCGGTTGCTTCGAGGGCTCGGCAGATTCTTGTATCCAATTTAAAAATTCATAACTAGAGTTTTACTCATCGGATTTTCAATATAAAACCACCTTTGAAAAGCTTGTCAAGTCTAGATAGTTCTACGAACTAAATCGCCAATTTTAACTCATTAGAATGTTAAAATAGTTTGGAAAATTACTGCCGCCTAGAATTTTCTCAAAACTTGAATTTTTGGTGATTTTCTTAAAACAATCTTTAAAAATCATCCCATAAACCTCTTAAATCTAATATGATGATCCAATTAGAATTCTTATACCCATATCCACATTCCTTGGCTTCTGTATTTCTATTATTTGATCTCGATATCATTTTATGATTTCTTGAATGCTTCAAAAATAAAAACCTAATGATTGAATAAATATTGGGCCCTGGGGATCTTGGGGGGGACCGGTTGGGCGTTAACGGAGCGTCGACCTAATCTTCTTTATTTCCCTAATGTTTAAGTAGTTTGAAAGGGGGCTTGGAGGTAAGCTTTTGGACAACTACTCCCGGCATGCGGTTGACCTTGCCTAAATTATTTACTTGGATTGCTCCCCTCTGAACGGCTATTCGAGGAAGAGACGGGAGGCATAAGGGTATAATTGAATGATTGTAGAGTTACAAGGATGACAGGTCCACCAAATACTAGTTCAACCTAATTGATTTCGACATTCATGATATGGTTTGATTTCTCCAAGCTCATATTTGTACTAGATTGAGTTGTTCTCTTTGATATGAATGTCAATGATTAACTCGACACCTCCCATTAATTTCTTAAGTCCTATTCCTTAACTTCCCGTTATGATTTTTACTAAATCTCTCGACTTATTCAAATTCTTACCATGTATAGGGAAATAAACTTGAGGAATGATGCGACTATGGACATGAAAGCCTAGATTAGAATGTTTCTACACATCTAGTTGGGATATACGTATTTTGTTAGTGGAGAAGATTTTGGTATATTAGTGAGAAAGGTGTTGTAAGTTTCTGGCATGTACTGTAGCTAATATTTCTCTTGGGATGGAAGTTGTAATTTCAGAAAATTTTGGATTTGTAAATTAAGATGGAATTTGGCACTCATGTAAATAAATTACTATAAAAATTTTCAATTGTGGTTTTAGTTATTGTATAATTGTATTCATGTTGATTTTAGTATTTAATTTAGTACCCAGGACCGTGAGTAATATCCCGGTGACTAGGGCGGAAGTGCACTAGGACCCGGGGCATAACAGTAAGGAATGATTTCGAATGATATAAGGGCTTTAGCTTTTCATATGCATCATTGTACTTCGATTTTACATCCACCTGCCCACAGGTAGCATCGTCCGGTCTAAGGACAGATGTTCTAGAATCGGGGGCATTACATTCTAAGTGATTACAATTTTTGGCATATTTTGTCACAGCATCAAGCATCGGATCGATCAACTCCTATTTCTTCAATATATATTGTGGAATTGAATCGCAATTTTTTGGCCATCAAGTTTACGTGTACCATGGAGGTCAGAATAAGCAGCTTGGGAGAGCCCGTTGATGCTTTAGCACGTGCAAGGATATTAGGTACTTTTCAAAATATTTTATTCAACTCCAATTTCTTCAATATTTTGGGATTAATTATTGAATTTGGTCCATCAAATTTACAAGCACCATGGAGGTCGGAATAAGCAATTTGGAAGTCCATTATTGTTTAATTAGCATGTGCAAGGATGTTATGTACTTTTCAAAATGTTTTATTCTTGGTTGAAGTAAATTTACATTATTTAAGTTAATAAGTGAGATCGAAAATTTTGCACTCAGCTAGTAATCATTTTTCATTGATCAAAAAGTCAATAATAAAATTTATCAATCCAACTGAAAAAAGATTCATAAGCATGCATCCAATATGAGAAATTAATTGCCCCGGTAAGCTACATTAATATTTGATGACTTTTATTGAGAAAATTTCAAACGTAGCTAAATTTTGTAAATTTGGTAAAATAATTAAAACAAAAAAAGAAAAAAGAAAAAATCATTTTATTCCTATCAACACGCCCTTCTGAATTTGGCCGCAAGGAGTTAAAAAATGTCAATGAAACAACCACCGTCGGAAATGTGACTACTAATTCTCCTTCACCTTAATTTTGATATTTAAAATTTATTTCCTTGTGCTAAGTTAATTTTCTAACTTGATTTGATAAATAATTTTGGTTTATATATATACACACAAATGATACTTTTTTATCAACACTAATTAAATGTATCTTATAATTAAAAATAAAGATATATTAAAAT
>JACFYI010003119.1:477625-488160 GCA_014898755.1 Handroanthus guayacan | reverse complement strand
TATCAACACTAATTAAATGTATCTTATAATTAAAAATAAAGATATATTAAAATTCATAATGACATTAATTGTTATAAAATTTAATATCCACGAATTTGCACTGGAATTGGTAAAAAGAAATCAAAAGAAAAGAAAAACAGGGGTGACTATAATGTTATTTACATTAGTTAACTATTCTTTTCAGAAATGGAAATTAATTTTATAAGACCAAGAATAGAGTCAACATAAATAATTGATTTCTATTTGGCTCTTCATAAGGCAATAATTAGTGATGAGTCAGGGACAGAAAATGACCTGTGAGGTGATATGCCTACTCTCCATGATGGAGTACAATTTTAATCCTTGCAGGTTGACTGCCACAGCTCGCTGGACAAGTCTTTGCCCTTCTCTTTGAAATGTCAAAATCTTCAATTGGGGAACGTGTGAGAAGTTAAAAGAGTGTGTTATTAATCTAATATTGGCTATTGATATTGGTGTACTAATTCATTTAGTGCTGCAAAATACTCGCATTGAACAAATGGATTTGGTTGTTAGGTAAGCTTGTCACATACGGGCCAAGGCAATAAAGTTTCGTAATTTAAACTTTTTGCTTTTGTAGCATCCCGAGTTCCGAGGATGGTGATCGAAACCCCGAAACTCGGAGTGCCACTAGCGAACGGACTAACTGAAAACCATAAGCGAAAACTAAAATCAAGTGGCATTTATTCTAAGTTCAAAAAGTCAATATTACAAGCCGATCGAAACTTACAAAATACAAATCCAAACTAAACATTCATTCATACAGCCAGGAGGCCCTATACGAGCGTACTAGATTCAAAATTTTAATATTCGGACCAAGTCAAAATACGATCTGATACATGTCAAAAGCATACTAACATACTAACAGAAGCTATCTTATGTCAGCTGGACCACATAGTAGATTTTCTACATATAAATCATGAAATCATGAGTCCACTGACCCAATAAAACTTATAGCGGAAAACAAAGAATACGGATTTCAAATGATAAGCATTTGAAGAGCGAGATTCAAATGATATACGAATGGAGTACAATAGCTCAACAATGAACATTTCAGAATCAAGAACATGAATACGATTTCATATCTATTCAGAACGAACAAGAGGAACAGAAACAGGCTGATAACAAATACGCTTATATCACATTTATGTCAATCAATCGTATGGCTGAATTCAATCGTTTGATGGGGCTATCACCCTTATATCCCAACATGTATCATTATATCATCCTTATCCCTCCAACTCCCGAGGGAGTATCAAACAACTGGAAAGCATGGTCGACCTACGTGCTTTAAGATAGTCCCTTCGAACCCTATGTCCAGGGCCCGTCCGAACTACCCCAGAAGAGGAAATCCCAGAGGCTCAGAATATCAACCCGATGTTGCCCCATCCGATACCCCTATTCATTCCCAGGGCCCAACTAAAAACTGACATTCTGGAAGGCTAAAAACAAAAGGAGTATATCGAAACATGTAGGAAGCATATAGCCACTTGGGCACAACTTGATTTGGCCAAGAATATCAATAGATAATCCAAACATGTTCATTCATATCGAGCAAATGAATTAGAGTTGACCATGGGCTTGAGGATTTCATTTTGAAGTCATAAACACACTTAGAGAGGTTAAATATGGACAAATCTATTGAAAATAAACGTTAAATTTAAAACTCATTTGAATCGCAACTTAAGTTAAGAAAATAATCGTTTGACAAACTTTAAATTATTGAAAAGAGATAGGAAATATGTTTAAAATGACAAAAGAAGTCTAATTTCAAAACTTGGACACTGCCCTAGGCACGTCCGCGCTCGCGCTGAACGGCGCATAATTTCTGGTTTGGGCTTGACCGCGATGCTATTCACACGCAGTCGCGCCATTAGCAGTACCATGCGCAGTCTTTTTTTTTTTATATTTTCTGGGAAATCTTCGGACTTTTCCTCACAATTTTTGTAAAGCGAGTTATACTAAATTCCAAGCCTAACTATTTTTAAAAATTAGAGAAAGTAGCTAAAATCAATTTAATTATTACCTCTCTTTCTTTTATTTTCATTTCAAATCTTCCATTTTTTGTTCCAAATACATATTTTGAGATGTTCTTAGGTGTGATACCATTTATAAATCATAGTTTTAACTTTGGTTTAGGATTTTTATATAAAGAAATCGTGATCAAATTATAAAAATTATATTTTTATCCGTTTTCTTATATTTCTAAGTATTCAAGTCTTATAATGAGTCCATATCTCCCGTCTCTTTTCATTTTCAGTCACAAACCTCATAGTCCAAGGTCCAAATATAGTGAAGCTGGATTTCACAAGATGATCATCATTTCAACAAATCACAAGAAGGAAATGAGCCGCTAAAAGCAAAAGTGAACATGATCAACGAATTTTAAAACACATGTGGCTCATTCAAGATACGAAAACAATAGCAACACGATGATCATAGAGCATGCTCAGGAGGAAAGAGATGAGCTATAAGTCTTACTTGTTCGAGCTAAAATCGTAATTATGCCAAGCTCTTCGAGTTTGCGGAGCAACCGTATTAATCGCCTAAACCAAGTCATAAACTCTTATATCAAACTCTAATTTACATCACCATAATCATATGAACAAAAGTCAAGTTTTACTTACCCAATGATAGAGTGTACACCACCAAGATTTTCCCCTTAGATTTCTCTTGAAAACTTGAACTAAAGTGTGTGTGCGCGCACTTGGTAGAGTGCCGAGAGAGAAGGGAGGAACCAAGGAAAAATTTTTAGAATTTAAGAATTGTAAAGAGAGGCCCTCAAGGTTCATGCTCTATTTATAGAGAGTGAGTTGGTGTAGGGATTGACTTGCTCATCATTGAGGTATGGTTTGGCTACCAACCACCATGGTTTTCACCAAAAGAGATGGCTTACCATGCTTGGCAATCATTTTTCAGATTTCATGTATATACACATGTGAGTTATATATCTTTTGAAATATTTAATATATGTATATGTATGTATATGTACATGGCTTAAAAGTGGGGAAGTGTTTGGCCATCATTTGGGCTAAATTGGGGTCCAATTCGGCTGAAATTATGGTAGAAGTCGAGGCCCAATTGAGATAAAATATTTTGGACGTGTGATACGTGATTTTTGAAAATAAATCGATGCACGTTTTATTGAAATCATTTCGTAAATTTTAATCAAGAAAATCACGAAGTATTACACTCTCCTCCCCTTAAATGAATCTGGTCCCCAGATTCTAACTTTAGTAAACAGATGAGGATATTTGGTCCGCATTTCATCCTCACGTTCACAGGTAGCCTCTTCGACTTTCTGATTTCTCTAAAGTACTATAACTTGTGGTATCCTACGATCCTAAGCTTACGGACCTGATAATCTAAGATACGAACAGGTTGTTCTACAAAGGTCAAGTCACTCTGGAGAGGGACATCGAGATGTTCTATGATGTGCGATAGATCGTGGTGATATTTTCGTAATTGGAAAATATGGAAGACATTGTGAATCCTAGTTAGGTTAGCAGGTAGATCGAGTCGATATGCTACAGGACCAATGCGTTCCACAATCTCGAATGGTCCTGTATACCTAGGACTAAGTTTCCCAAACTTGCCCATCCTCTGTATTCCTTTTTGCGGAGCTACTTTTAGGAATACACGATCCCCTATACTGAATCCCAGATCCTTTCTACGCCTATTAGCATAGCTCTTTTGGCGATCTTGAACTGTTTTCAAATTCTTCTTAATAAGCTTAACCTTATCTATAGTTTCTTGAATCATCTCAGGTCGCAGTGCGTCTTTGTCTAAGTTCGAAATGTTCTTCATCTCATCAATGTCCCAGTGAAGGGGTGAGCTGCACTTCCTATCATATAGAGCCTCATATGGAGCCATTTGAATTGAGACCTGGTAGCTATAATTATAGGCAAACTCTACCAACGGTAGGTACCTATCCCACTTGCTAGGGAAATTCAGAACATATGCTCGCAGCATATTCTCTAGTGTCTGAATCACCCTCTCTGATCCATTAGGCAGTGCGAGTACTGGGGCTGTTGAGAGTCTTTTCTTTAATTCTGAAAAACTCTCCTCACACTGTTCATCTTAAACAAACTTTTTATCCTTCTGGGTCAGTCTGGTGAGTGGTCCAGCTATCTTGGAGAAATTTTGGATAAATTTCCGATAATATCCAACTAATCCAAGAAAACTCTTTATTTCTGTGACCGTAGCAGGTTTTTTCCACTTCTGGACCGCTTCAACCTTTTCTTGGTCTACCTCTAATCCATTTCTTGATATGAAACGACCCAAAAAAGTCACCTTATCAAGCCAAAATTCATACTTACTAAATTTGGCGTATAACTTATGCTCCTTTAAAGTCTGAAGAACGATTCTTAAATGTCTTTCGTGCTCTTCTTCAGACTTAAAATAAACCAAAATATCGTCGATGAAAATCATGACGAAGCTATCGAGGTATGGGCGGAACACTCGATGCATTAGGTCCATAAATGCTGCAGGAGTATTGATCAGTCCAAAAGGCATAACAACAAATTCAAAATGCCCATGTCGGGAATTAAACGTAGTTTTAGAGATGTCTGCTTCCCGTATTTTTAGTTGATAGTATCCCTGTCATAAGTCCAACTTAGAATAGAAGACTGATCCCTGAAGATGATCAAACCGTTCGTCTATATGGGCTAAGGGATACTTGTTCTTGATGGTCACTTTATTCAATTCTCTGTAGTCTATGCACATTCTAAGTGAACCATCTTTCTTCTTTACAAATAAGATCGGAGCTCCCCAAGGTGATGAGCTTGGTCTTATGACTTTCTTGTCTAGCAGCTCTTGCAACTATTCTTTAAGTTCCTTAAGTTCTGTTGGTGTCATTCTATAGGGGGATCTTTGAGAATGGCACTACCCCAGAGATCGTTTCTATCACAAACTCAATTCCCTATCCGGGGGCAGTGAATTTAATTTTTCTGAAAACACCTTAGGAAACTCATTAACCACTTTCACATCTTTCAGTTCAGTCTTATCCTGAGGCTTATTAATCAAGTAAGCCAGAGACCCTTGTCCCCCTTTCCTTCACTACAAGAAAAATGACCTTTTGTTACAAACTCTTTTACTACACTTGATAAATCGTTCCAAAAAGTGTCCTTTTGCTACAAAATCATAATGTAGCAAAAGAAGTATTAAAACTACGTCACTTCGTGTTTTTGCTACGCTTAAGAAGTGTAACGAATATGCTTTTTTGCTACAATTGAACACTTGTAATAAAAGTATATTTGATCAATATATATGCTTGTTCTAATTTTACTAGACCCGAGAATAAATAGTTGAAATAATTACCTCTACAAATATTTGGCATAATTACCAAAATATCTATTGAAGTTTGTATAATTATTATTATACCGTTACCATTAGGTTTGCTAATGTATATATAATATTTAAATTACATCAATCCCTTGATGGTTACACATAGGTACAGCTTGTTCATGAGTTTAGTTGTAATGTTTAAGGGTATTCAAATGATGAAATAGTGATTATCCGTCAACTGAACTGTTAATAAAGGTTGTAATGGTAATTACACAAATCTTATGAAATATTTAAGTAATTATGTTAAATCTTAGGGGTCTTGAGGCAATTATCACTAAAAAAAATTTAGTGAAAAATTTGGCTCCAAAAATTGTACTATTCTCGCGCTTATTGGTGTATATTTCCCACCAAAAATTTTTGTCCTTCTCTTTTAACCAAAAACCAAAGGAAACTAAAAGGTTTAAATGATAAAAGAAAAATTGAGGGGACTTACTTATTCATTTTCTGCAATTGAACAGAAACCCTCGCTTCCTTACACTCGACATTCTTCAGCACTAAACTCTCATGAACCAGCCTCCTAAATTCTTCTATTTCCACAATTTTTCGCATACACGAGATTGAAGAGGTCATGTCTTCAATGTTTTTCACCATTTAAACTCATCAATCGATCATTGTTGTTTTTATTTTTGGAGGGATTTTTTCACAAGAAGAAAAAGCCGTCGATTGTGAATCGGAAGAATTGTTTCTACCATTTCCCCCGGTATGATTTCTCATCCCAACCATATTGTTTTTAATTTTTTATTTTATTTTTTCAGTAAAGGTAAAATCTAAATAGTGTAAAGGAAAATCTGAATGTCCTAAAGTGAAAAAATGTGAATGTTTTTCATATAATCTCAATCCTTGAAAACAGATCTACAGCCTCATTTTTTTCCTCTGTTTTTTGGCATAGAAATTAGAAAAAAAATTACTTGGTAGAGACAAAGAACACAGCCCAATCACTAGCTGATGTCATTACATTAAGTCTCTTGTGCGCATATAAGATGTTTGGATGATTAACTGCTGCATTAGGAGCCTAGTTGGTGTGCAGGACAATCATAAGCTTGCATTAAGAGCTTAGTTGGTTCTTATATTATCAACAATGATCCTTGGCCACAATCAAGATTAGGTGATATTTTATTACATTAATTAGTGAATAGCTTTGTTATTAAAAGTTAATGGAACAATGATTTCACTTTGCTAGTTGCTCCAGTAAGCTTCACAGCTTTGCACCATCTACGCCATTATTGATTTTTAATTTTTAATTGTCGACATAGTTTTGCTTGAATATCATTTGGTATTACATGAAAGATTGATCTAAATATCTAATATAATAAGCTTATTAAATTCACTATAGAATAATTATGTGGCACCAATCTAAATCATCCATATAATGCATGCTAATGTTATTACCTTAAATATCTTGTGTACAGTCTCCAAATTCGCTGCAATAGTGACTGGTACTCGGGTGTCAAAGACTGCTGGTTTAAGAGCCTCTCAACTAGGGGTTTAAACTTGGGTGCAGGGGGCAACCTCTAGTGTGGAATTCCTATTTTTCTCATATTTGTTTTATCTTATTTTACCTTCATATTGATATCTCAGTGTGTCTATAACATTATGTATGGCTTACAAGGCTATTGCCAAAGGAGCTTATACTCGTGCCCTGCAGTAAGAAAGGGTTCGTGGACATAGTCGAGATTCCAAAGAAAAGGTTTTACTAGTTGCAAAACCACTCCAAGGTACTATGTATAATCATATTATAATTTTGGTAAAGGTTTGTGGTTCCTTTGTTGGTTTTTTTATAACACAAAATGGAAACCTATCATAAGAGGGAAACCTATCAAAGTGTAAAATCTGGTGAACTTCTTTTTTCGAGGAGTTTGAAGATAGATATCATTGTGAGAAGTTTTAAATTAATCTGATTTAAGGTCACTTATACAACCTAGTGGGAAATCGTATATAGTAATGGCTTAGCAGTTTCAGAGTCTATTAGAGATTGATTAGTCCTGTATAATTGTTTGGAAGCGAAATCAAAAGGGGACAGCAACTTATGTTGATATTCTTGTGACAATTCTTTTGCCTCGTGTTGGTGTTTTCCTCAAGTTTGGTTGCAAGGCTGAATTTTGGATTTATTTGCTACTGACCATCCTTGGTTATATTTCTGGAATCATACATGCTCTCTATGCCATCACAAAGGATTGATCCTTCACTTTGGTAAAGATACAAGGCGTCGCAAAGTTTTCTCCTTTATTGCTGGACAGTGGTGATTGATTTTGCATTGGTGTTAGGCTGTGAGTCCCTTTCTTATTCTTTTGTTTTGTTTGTCTCCCTTTTAATTTGGATATTGTTAATCCAGGATCTGATTATATTTAATTTTTATAGTGTGATGTGTTGTTAAGTGATTTATCTTAGTGTCTTGGTTTGGGCTCATTGTGTATTACTACTTTTGAGTGATGTACTGTGTCTTTTTGTATGCATAGGGTTAAATCAATTTTGCTTGTTCTAATTTCTTCTTAACTTCTACGTTTAGATTGGATAGTATCCTATACTGATAACTAGTAAGTAGATAGATTTCATATCGTTATGACATCTTAGCAGCAATTCATAGAATTTATCATACTTTAGCAGCAATTCATAGAATTTATCATACTCCAGCATTTTGAACTAGCAGAAGATAACGCCCTATCTAGATTCAGTATTAGCATTGCTTTTGGATGGTTTACACACTATTTATTTCAATATACTATTCCTTTTAATTGCTAATCTATCTATAGTATTATGTCTGGGAAGAGGATATTTCTTCATTTGGGTTAATTTTGATTCAATTCTGAAGTTTTAGAATAACTTACTATTCCAATATGCCAAGTAGATATGTTCATTTTAACATCTTAATTCTAGAAATTTTCTTCACTTTATAAATTAAGCTAAAAATTTATATTTATAAATTAAGTTAAAATTTATATTTAAATTAAGTTTATATTGATAAATTTCTAGAATATATAATTTTTTTTTTGGTATCCACATATAATATACAATTCTCTATATATATAAAGTTATATAAACTATATTTATAAATTATAATTAAATTCAATAACGTTTACAAGTTAAATTAAATTAAATTACATTTATATGCGAATTAAATTAAATTTATATTTTATATTTATAAATTATATATAATTAAATAAAATTGCCAAGTTAAATTAAAATAAATTTATATCTATAAATTAAGTTAAAATTTATATTTAATATGCAATTAAAATAATGTTTCGGGAAATGCTCCATCTTCTAAAGAGCCTCAAGTACTCTTTATTACTCTTTCATTAAATGTAATACCATTCCAGATATTGAATGTTGTTAAGTTCATCATTTGATTTCTTACTTACAGGTTGATGGTAACTAGCCTAAAAAAAAGGATATTACGCATTACTTGATGAGTAACCATCAAATTAAGGTATGTAACTTAGAGATAGTTAATTTAATTAGTTGGAATATTTATTTGGCTAAAAAATATTTCAAATATTTGTGATGAATGATTTGTTATAGGAGTATTTAATCACTATGGTTGTTATTTGTCGTGTACTTGGAATGATGGTGATATGATATCATATTACGTTTGGATGAAGATAGTGATATAATGTCACTACTAAATACAGAAATTGAATACTACTAATGTTCATTTGTAAATATAAGAGTCTTTGTTATTTGGCCTATGACCTTGGTGAAATTCTCTTTTCATGATTGCTGTGATTCAATTTAAAATTAGACTCCACTCTATATATAACTCTATTCTACGATTTAATTTGAATATCAATTTCCTTTCAATACTCATTATATAATGCCATGATTCTTATTTAGGTTGGGACTCGAGTAAACATTTTTTGTCATGAAATACCCAAAAAAATTGTGGCACATAGAATTGTTGTTGGTATTATATGTTCGGAAGAAGGAGAATGGCCCACGCATGTCAAGGTTTATGTAGAAAAGGTTTTAACACCAAATGCCAAGTTACTTGTGCCTTATGAAGGTGCAAAGACCATTGGAGAAGTTTTACATAAATGCATCGATTGGGAATTAGCTAATGTACATACGTATGAGACTTTGCATTTGATTTTCTATTCTACTAATAAGTATATGATAAATTATGATATCATTGATTTATTCTTTATATGATTTTTTTCTTTTTCCTTTTTTTTTCCCCCAGATCATGGAGATGTAGAGGCGTACAACATGGACATGTGCATGTTTTGACAAGTTGTTTGGGGCAGCTTTTTGGAAATAGATGTAGAAGAGATATTTTAACATATGAATGTTTTGACAACCCATTTTAGTAAGCTTTTGTGCATGATATAATTTTTCATGCAATGACCTATGTCCTAACTTCTGAAGTGTGTGGTGTTTTAACTTCGATAGCCTTATTTAATGTTTAGTCTTACATTAGGTATGTTTGGTTGACAGACATTTGGTTATGATGTTATATTAAGTGCTTTCTTTTGAATGGGTAGTATTTCCATGCATGTGATGCTATCTTTTAATTATATATGTTGAATGTATTATTACAAATGTCTTTAGTATTCTTATAGTAAATAGGGATACACAAGTTTTTAATATGAAGAAGCATATATAATTATATTACAGATTTATATTTAATTAATAAATATATTAAAAGTTTTTGCTACGCTAAATGAACTAGAACAATTAAATGAGGTTCACATTACTTGCTACGGATATGAGATGTATCAAACAATAACTTTCTCTACAATCATATAACATGTAGCAAAAAGTATCTATCCCTATCAATTATTTGTCACAAATAGTGTATTGTAGCGAAAGCTATAAAATTTGTAACAAAAAGTTTTTGCTACGACTTATCTTGCGTAGCCAAATTTTTGTCACGCCTGTATTGTATACGGGAGCAAATCCGTAGCGAATATGTAGCAAAAGCTCTTTAACTACGGATTTTTACTTTTTGCTACTTGCTTTGAATTGTAATAAAAGGCATTTTTTGTTGTAGTGCTTATTATTCTTCTGGCCTTTATTGCAAAAACGATGGGTATACCTCCGTTCTTGTTTGCATTCAGGGTACTAACTCCAACTCCAGTATCCAATTTGACTGTCTTAGTATGACAGTCAAGAATAGGACAATGCTAAAATAACCAATCCATTCCCAAAATAAGATCATAATCTTGGATTGGTAA
>JACFYI010003119.1:440498-454590 GCA_014898755.1 Handroanthus guayacan | reverse complement strand
TATAGAACGCGAGTGATGCACCTCGGGTCTCGGGTTCGCACATCCCCGGGATTTTGGGGGGCGTCACAAAGGTTATCTTGGCTTTAGAGAGGTTGCTTAACAAGTTCTTCTAGGGCTCCTATGAGAACAAAAGGAAGATACATTGGGCTGCTTGGCACCGGTTATGTTATCCTTATGGTGAAGGAGGCCTCAATGTTAGAAGTCTCACTGACACTATTTCAGTTGCTGGAATCAAGCTATGGTGGAGATTTCGATGCCAATCATCTTTGTGGAACCTTGTATTTTCTGGAATCTTGGGGATGGATCTCCTTCATTTTGGCATGATTGCTGGCTTTTTGATCATCCGCTCTCGTTCTACAAGGCTGGGCAGAAGCTTACCAACACCTCTATCAGAGAGTTCTGGATTGGGAATACATAGGATTCCACTAGATTACGCCGTATCCTCTCTGCTGATGTGGTGGAATGCATCTGTCAACTCCCTATTATCCCCTCACAAGCTTGCTACATGGTTTGGAAGATATCCACTGATGGTTCCTTCTCCTACAAATCAGCTTGGCATCATGTCCGACAAACTCAAGAGGCCTCAATGCTGTATAAGCTGTGCTGGAATCAGTTTCTCCATCCCACCATGCCTATCTTCACTTGGCATTTGCTCCATACTTGGCTCCCCACTGATGATATACTGGCTTCGAAGGGGATTTATATGGTCTCTAAATGCTTGTGCTGTGATGCAGAAGAAACATTTGAACACCTTTTTGTTTCTGGGCCGGTTGCCTCCACGGTTTGGGAATTCTTTAATGATGTGTTTCATGAGCACCTCCAGCATCCACTGCCTCTTCTCAGCCTGGCACGCTTTGGCCAAATATTAGTTACATATCAGGACTGTGATTTCCATGTTGATCTGCTGGTTTCTCTGGTGTTCACGGAATGACGCTAAACATGAACAAATACCTTTCACAGCTGCACGGACAATCAGGAGGATTCTCAATCACCTCCAAACAATTTCCCGGAGCAACTTATTTCAGCACCACCACTGGAAAGGCAATTTGGAAACTGCCCTTAAGCTACATATTGCCGTAGCACCTGCCAAGCCTCCGAAAATCTTGGTGGTTCGATGGTCTAAACCTGCTGTAGATCAAGTTAAGCTCAATACTGATGGGGCATCAAAAGGTAATCCGGGAATAGCTGTAGGGGCTGGAATTATGCGAGATGGCCTGGGCTAAGTGGTCTTCTACTACTCGGAATACCGCAGAGAACATACTAACAATTTTGCTGAGCTATTTGCCATTGCTAAAGGATTGGAATTATGTCTGGAAAGGGACTTGACAAGAGTTTGGGTGGAAACTGATTCGCAAATTGCTTTATCCTTAATTTTCACAGTGTTAAAGATCATTGGACGTTACAACCTCTCCTGCTGCGCATCAGGAAGGTTTTTACTCACTTGGAGGTGAGATTTTCTCATATTTTTAGGGAGGCTAATGCTGCTACTGACTTCTTGGCAAATCAAGAGTGCATTCACAAAGGCTCCCTCTTTGCAACTCTTGAGCCAAATAAGGGTAAACTGAAAGGCATCTTACGCCTGGACAGGTCGATTGCCCCTATATCAGACGTAAAGGATGACACCTGTTGGCTCTCCACAGGTTGTACTATGCATTTGGACTGTTTATTCATGTGTCGTTGTCTATTTGTCCGGAATTCTATTTCTTCCCGAATATGGTACTTATTTTGATGATGTGTCTGATCATGGGATATCAAAGCGGTGCTGTGAGCTTCGTCTTGTGGCCTGAATATTCATGTGTTGCTGACCACATGACATTGCGTTTATCTTGCTGGTTGTTTGATTTTCTGACCTGCCTTTTGTGGGGAAATCCGGAGTCAATATTGGTTTCAGGTGTAGGCTTTGGTATTGGCTTTCTTACACTGCTTCATTGGACTGCTTATTCATGTGTCGTTGTCCAATTGTCCGAAATTTTATGGCTCCACATTTGAGTTTCTTGATTTTGGTGCTATGCTGCTTTGGAGTACATGCATTCGGTGGTCTGTGTTTGCTTGCTGTGATCTGACTCATGTTGCCTCGCTGGATTGCTAATTCATGTGTTGCTGTCCAGCACCCTCATTTATGCTGTGCATTCTATTTGGATATATGGTTGTGATTTTTTTGGAATCTTGCACTGAGACCAGCTCTGATTTTGGATTTATGTTGTTGTGCATTGTTTGTGGCTGTGGTCCTTTGGAATTTTTGCACTGAGACTAGCTCTGGCAATGCTGGGCTTGGTACGTGGTTGTGTGGTTGCACCTTGCTGTGATCTGGCTCATGCTGTCTCTCTGGATTGCTGATTCATGTGTTGCTGTCCAGTACCCTCATTTCCTTTTCTGCTATGCATCTCATTTGGATATATGGCTATGATTGTTTGGATTTTTGCACTGAGACCAGTTCTGATTTTGGAATCATGTTGCTGTGCATTGCTTATGGCTGTGGCCACTTGGAATTTTGCACTAAGACCAGCTCTGCACCCTCATTTCCTTTTTGCTGTGCATCTTATTTGGATATATGGCTGTGGTTTTTCTAGGACTTTGCACTAAGACTAGCTCTGCATTTAGATTTATGTTGATGTGCTTTGCTTATGGCTGTGGTCTTTTAGCATTTTGCACCACAACCAGTTCTGGTAATGCTGGGCTTGGAATTTGGTTGTGTGTGCTGCAACCCGCAACTTGGATATTAGAATTAAGCTATCTTGTTGGTTCTGGGATTGATGTGCCTTATTCCTGGGACGTATGGCTATTATTTTTGATTTAGCTCTCGGATTAACCTTGGTATTACTTGTACTGTGCTGCATCTCTCCGTGGTCTGGATCTCCATGCGTTGCTGACCACGGCATTTTCCTCCTAATCTTGTTGCAAACGAGATCTGCCACCTTAGAGCCTGCTGCTGCCCGTTGGTTCCACTTGTTAATGCTACATTTTCAGCCCACCCAAACACTTGATAATGCTATGCATGCTGCTGGATATTGCCCACAAGACCAGGCCATCCACTCTACATGTTGCCGGCTGTTTTTACTCCTCAACCACATTATACAAATATGTTCTTGTATTGTATATTCTTGTATACTCAATTATACAGGGGATGAGTCCTCCTTTGTTTACAGCTTTCATTAATGCTTTGCTCTTATTGAGCTTTGTGATTTTAGGTTGCTTAGTCATTTTATACCTCATGCACAGGGGAAGAGTCCTCCCTCGTTTACTGCTTACTAGATATGCCTTGTATAGGGGGTTAGCACCCCTTGTTTACATTCTTTTCTGTGATTAATAAAATCTAAAACTGCGTGTGACTTGATCCCGGGAAGTATTTTCCTCTCGTGGTATGTAGGCATCGTGGGTAAAGCCTTATGGCGATCCCAGGCTCAGCCACGATTTTTCCAAAAAAAAAAGGAAAAAAAGATAGCAGCTGGTTTATGAGAAGAAAAAGCTAATGAAAAAGAAAGCTTCATTCGCCAGAGCTGAAGAGAAGGCAATAACTGAGAGAAATGCACTGACCTTTAATCAACTGCCAAGAGAAAATTCCAACAACCAATAAGATAAGGAGATAATGGTATAAATTTCAAAAATTACAAGTCTGCATATAGTGTTGATAGGTTGCTTGAACGCAGAAAAATCATCGATCGCTTCGCAACAGGAGGTAAGGGAGGAGTTTTCTCCCTGGAATGAGTTTGAAATGAGCTGCCCCGCTTGAGAATTGAACTTTAAGAACCCCATACACTGAAACGATTCTATAAAAAGGCCCAATCTCAATGTCATAACTAAATCAAACTCAAGCTAATTGGGATGGGTCACAAGGCTTGTAAAACGCAGCCCAAAAAAGTCCTTTCTTTTTTTTTTTCCTCCTAACATGGCCTCATGCTAAGGCTGAAGACGTTCCCACTAGGGCGAATTCCTGCCTAATTCATTCCATAGGAAGTTGAAATTATAAATGCCAGAAATCAATCTTAATGCGATTCAGTACAACTACTTTTTTGCAATATTTAAAAAATGAGGGTGTTTAGGTAGTTTGACAATATAAACTATTATATAGCAAACCATTGAAGTAAACATTCTACACAATTTACAACAGAAAAACTATCCTTAACCATTAAATACAACATCAACTCTAACCCTACCTATTTTAACCATCACTTAAACCTTTCACAAACTAAACCTTTCTAAACTAGAACTCCCAAAGTAAACCAGGCCTTAGTGTGTTGTATAAACACCCAGAGGAAAGCAAAATAATCAAAATACATCAGCTTCACTAAAGGTGAAGCCTGACTGGGGCATGCAATGTGATGTTCTTATTATTCAATTTAGGTAGACAAAAAGTTAAGCACTTTTTCAAAATCAGCAGTTTGAGCTTTAATGAGTAATTACCTACTGACAAATATTAGCTACAACAGAAATATTAGAATAAATACAACTCAAAATATGGATGGCAGCAAACTACTTGAAAAAGAAATTAATATCAGACAAAGAAAGAACTTCCATGCCATAAGCATCATTTGGGAGGGGGGGGTGGGGGTTAATAACAAAGGAGTTGCATGCAATTTCGTGACTTTGTATAAATATTCAAACTTTTACCCAATTAAGTCAATCTACAAAGAAAGCATTGTATCAAGCACTTACTGCTGATTGTACATTTTGGTGCTATAAAACAAACCCTCAACATATTCCAAAGCAATGTATTTATACAAACATTCTAAAGATTAATAAGAAATCAATTTCCGAATAAAATATACACAACACCTTAGGTCTTTGTTTCTTAAAAGGACAAATCCAGAATGAACAAGCTCAACGTATAGGTCACACCTTTTTATTTATCAAGATCAGATGGCCATAAATTTAGTCAAGGAGAATAAAGATAGGGATTCTCAATCACGATATTAGCAACACTTCTGTGCAAGAGCCATTGAAACACATTATGCAAACTCAAGGAAATCATAATAGTAATAAGAAAAAAAGTAAAATCACATCATAGAGACACGCAATATGCAAATTCTAGGAAAGCATAACAGTCATCAGGAAATCAATATGGGTTGCCACACAGACAAATATGCCGTTCTTGGAAAAGGGTATCATATATACAAATATGGCCGACTTAAATGAATAATTGCACAAAAACATTGTTCCCTTATGTTAAATTACTTATCAATGCAAATTTGGTACCCAGTGAAAACTTAAAAGTCATTTCTTCACCACCAAATCTAATCATTATTGATGTTGCCCAATAGTTATGATGACATTTATCACATTCTAAAATAGGTGAGGATTATGTAACCAAAGGTAAAAAGGGGGCCATATAACTAACAATTTTTAGTCCCATCAAAATATAAGGTTCATGTTTTTCAGTTGGTTATTGTATACCGCAAAAGCCACATGCTGCTATTGGAATTGTGCAGGTAACTATGATTAAGGTATGGTTAGGATTTAAAATAATTTGTTGCATTAAACAACACATAGCAAATGGTACGTCCCAATATCTTTTTCTATCTTTATTGTTTGGTCAGTAAATATACAAAGAAGAGACTTTATAGGAAGAAACTAATGAAGAAAAAGTTAGGACACCAAAGTTATTACATCGTTGTAATAATTAGAAAAATATCTACAGTTATAAGGGATATTCAAGGATAGCATAAATCTTACTGGAGAGTTCTTGATTTCTTGAAGAAATTCATAAACAGCTGAATCAGCTTATTGCTTTACCTCTTGGCTTGAATCACCCAGTATTACGAACCTTCAAATTTTATCTCTAATTGAAAATTATATATTAGGGAACTCAATTCAAGACAATTAGATCTCAGATTCAGACCACTAACCATCAAGAAAAAAAGAGTGCAAATAATCATCATGTTTCCAATATTAAATGGAATTCCTTCATTAAGTTTGCACGCCAAAGCAATGCCCTATACTAGCCCAAAGAAGTATCTAATTCCATGCTTCATAATAGCGCTAATCTGCACTAAACTTAGTTTTAGCTATTGAGGAAGCTTTGGGAATCAGGTCAATCAACAGAAATGGTTTAAAAAGTATTTCCTTTCCTGGAAATGGCACCGGTTGGACAACACATATTAAAACATCACAAAAAATGATATACTTATCGACAAGGATGAATGCAAGAAGAGTTGCATAACACATCTAAGTCTCAATTCATTAAAGAGAATTTGTTATTTCAGTTATATGTACTAAATATGCAGTGGCATATCTTTTCAAATCATTCTTCTAATACATTTCCTTCACTTCTAACTCATAGTGCATCATAAAATCTCATACAAGAACTTTGCTGAAGTATATTTAAAGAGCTACAAAGTTATGCAGCACATATATGATGAACTGCCATTACATAATAATAAATAAGTTACGATATGGTTAAAGAAAAGAAAACACAGAGCTTCACATTCCAGGTTCCCAAAGGTGGCAAAAGCAATTTCAGGAATTCTACAAGTAGCCTAGCAGACTTCTTCTATAACTCGTCTCACTTAAAATAGGTACAAATGTACATTTCTCATATCAAGCCTCATATTTATATCAGTAAGAAAGAGGCAATGTCCAAATTAATTCATATGCGACAGATTGGACTCCTGACTCCTAAATAATATGAAACTTTTAGAACTCAACTTCTTTTCTTCATAAAAAATTATCAAATTAGAAATGACTGTTGATAAAACAAAATTGAAAAATTGAAACAGAACTAATATAAAATGAGACATCAGGTTCACATCATCATCTTTCTTATACCCATGCTAGGAGAAATATACAGTGAGATAGTAAAGAGAAGGAAAAAATTGAAAAAAAAAATTTAACATAACTCGAACACCAATCACTATTAAAAAAAAGTCAAATCATTCTAAGTAATATATTGTAACATCCCGCATAATTCCTTAACTCCATTAATAAAATTTTATCCATGCATAACTATATTTTCTCATGCATAAAAATATTTTCTTGAAATTTTGAATGCTTTCTACAAGTTTTAAATATTTTCTACTGATTTTTAAAGTTGTTATACTCATCCACAAAATTTGTTACAAAAAATTCTTTATTTCTTCTTAAATTCCAAAATTTTCTAATATTTTTACATCTTAAATTCCTTTCTAAAGAGGCACTCACACACACATGTTCTCAAAGGGTATAATTGTATTTTTTCAAAAATCTTATCTACTATGTAGAGGAATTTGGCAAATTTTCATTGCACCACTTTGCATATTGTCATGGCCAAATCGTATAATGCCATGTTGTACTACTATACCTTATTCTTATCTTATCTTATCTAGTTTTACAACTCAATACTTTAGTTGGCAAAATTTCATTGGAACAAATTGTATCTATCTTATCCTATAATTTTAGACTTTACACCTCAACACATTGGTTGGTACTTATCTTACCATCCATGCCATACTCATACACTTGGAAAAAAAATCCTACTTAGCTACCCAAAACCCTAGTAGATCATATGCTATCTTATCTAAATCTTTAGCTTTAGATATCATCCTCCATGGCACATTCCTATTCAACCACTTGCACTTTAGTTTGGAAGAATTCTATTGGAACATTTTTCACAAAATCTTTTCATATTATATCTTCAAATCTTCCTTTTACACAACTCAACCCTATACTTGGCAAATTTCCATAAAACCATATAATCTTTACATAGTTTGGAAAATCTCATTTGTCCACTTTTCACAAATCTCCTCATATCTTATCCCAAATCTTCTCATATCTTATCCCAAATCTTCCCATATCTTATCTCAAATCTTCACTTTACAAATCACCTTCCCACATGGCATAAGCTTGACAGATTCTTATCACTTTTACTTACATGGAAAATTTCTATTTGACCACTTCAATGGTCTAATTTTCATATAGCCCCCTAAGCCACAATTTAATTAAATCCTAGCCCCCTAAGCTATTTTCTTTTGCAATTAAACTCTCAAACTACAACTATAAATAGGGGTAAGTGATCTTCAATTTCTTCATACACACAAATCACACACACACAGACATAGACACACACACACATAAACACACAAAGTTTTATCTCTACTTTTTAAACTAGAAATTGGTGAACAAGTCTTTCTAAATCTATACGAATCCAACTTTGGAGTTGAAGAAGGAAAGGAAAGAGGAAGAATTTTGGAGAATAAAGAGAAACTTTTGAAGAAAATACTAGGTAAAATTTATGGTTACTCTCTACCGATTTTTCATTAATTTATCGATTCTATCGATTTATTCATAGTACGCGAATCTTGTTCCTTGAAATCATGGTTCTATTTTTGTTCATTTATGCTTCTTATGCCTTTTTATGCTTCTATAGCTTCTTATCGACAATCCAAAATATTTATTGGTGAATTCATCCTGTGTTTATTGATGACCTTGATTGATTGGTTCAATCATTGAAAGTATTGATCCTATTGTTTTGAAACCTGAATATTATTGATTATTGGGCCCGGGAACCGGTGAGAACGCTGGGCGGTATCGGACCGTCAGTCAGTCTCCTGAAGGGTTTCCCAAATGTTGGACAGTTCCACGATCGCCTGGAGGTAGGCTTTCCAGGGAACTGGTCTATGGCACGTAGTCGACCGTGCCTATTGGTCCCCTCGAAGTGTCGAGGGTTGAGAACAAAATGTTGGAGGGATAAGGATTGATATATTGTTGAAGTAATAAGGGTGACAGATCCACCAAATAACTAGTTTAGCCGTAATTTACACTTCTTGATAATGATTTCCATTGATCCTATTGTTATCGTTCCCTTATTCATCCAAGTCATTTATTACCTCTTGCCATTCTAATCCATCCATAAATTTTACTAAGTTCATTCGGAACTTACGTTATCAAAATATTTTGCAGGTTAGGACAATGGAGAAATATTGTAGTTAGCCTAGCATACCTTTTTGTTTTGATGTAAATATGAAGAAATGTACCTTGAAGAGTTGTATCTTTAATAAAAGTCGTAGTTATTATCTGTTACTTGTGCAATGCTATCATTGTAGTAGCAACCCATTCTAGGGGCAGAAGCTCTAGATTCAGGGCGCTACATATATATACACATATAAAGATCAAAGAATTAGAAATTACAAACAAATTCACACATAAAAATATCTCACACAGAAAATGAGATTCTATTCTTGATGGATTGAAATGAAACAACAGTGACAATGGCAAACCAAAAATTTATACATAATAAAAACAATGTTTCCTGAATTCCCAAAAAAATTAGAAAAATCCATAATTCTAATACATGAATGAAGCTCAAAAAAGAGAATAGTGACCTCAAATAAACCATAAAACCACAATCATTATAACAGAATAAACAACAAAAGGAGAAAAACAACTAAAACGCAAAAGGTGAAAACAATATAGCAGAACTCTAGAATAATGAAAAGACAAAAGAAAAAGAAAAATAAACAAGATATTAGAAATTGAAGTGTCAATAATTAAAATCTAAAGCTATAAAAACAAGTGAATTTTATAGAAAAAATATATATATACATATGAATATATTATATTACCACTCTATGACATAGAAAATCAAAACACAAGACTCAAAAAATTATCCAAACAAACCCAATAACAAAAATAAGGATAAAGATAAACACCATGACAGCACAAAAAATATTCAAATAAAAGTAGTAAATTGCTAAAACAAAAAATTCAAATAGATATGCAACAGATAAAAACCAAAAGGTCTTAAGACCCAAAAAAATAAGGAAACACTAAAAGAGAAACATAATAATACAAAAAGATAACTCAAATAAGAAAAAGAAACAGAAAACTAAAACATTTGAGTAATATAAAGCTTCAAATTAATCAAAAGGTTAAAATTTCAAACAAAATTATGAAGTGAAAAAAAATGACCGTGCATATATTCAAGGAAAAAATGAGAGAAAGAACAACACCGCTCACAAAACCCGAATTGATCACTGTCAGTGAAACTTTTCCCAAGGTTTTATGATGTTAATTAGACATTCCTGGTACATTCAAACATATCCAATTTCATGTTGTTAAGATTCACAAGTTGCAACCTAATTTAGCATGTTGCAAAAGATAAAAATATGGTCAAGGTCAATCTCATAAATACAATTACTCTTTTTGTCCTAATTTATCACTATTTTCTTTTCTAGATGTTTTAAGTCAAGATTTATGTTTCAAAAAGAATTATTTCTAAATAAGTTCACAATACCATTGACTAAGTTGAGGTTTAGTATGAATATAAGACAAACCTCCAAGTATTTGTAAGGCACCAGCTTTAGGGAAATTAGAAGTTCCTCAATATATCACCTCCAATCACACTTATCCTACCATCCCTGCACACAAATTGGGAATATTTGAATGTGCTGGAAATTGTAAAAGGTATGTAGTTGACTTCAAGTAAAAAATCCACTTAATTGATGAAACGATGTGGGCAAGAATGCACATGTCTAATTAAGATGATAATTTTGGAGCAACTACACAACCAACAGCTGGTGCTTCACTGAGACAAAAGCAAGGAGAAAAGTCTTACCCATATGACATACACAACTGGCAACGTAGAATGAGGCAAACCCATCTGACCTAGGAACTCTAAACTTCCATGTTCTTCTATAAAATTCCACAAGAATTCTAATACAGCTTGACCAATGATCAATACACCAAATACTCACTTGTATAGCATTATTCAGCGCACAACTAATGCATACCATCCATCATCAAAATATAAGTTAACACATCGCATAGGAGAAGACTTACTACGCTCGCTTTCACATGGAACGCCTTTGGCAAACATCAAGTTAGCATGCGCACAAAAAATAAAAAATAAAAAATAAAAAATAAAAATAAAAATAATAATTTTTTTTTAAAGGAATCAAGAAAATTTGTGTCCATGTCCAGTAGTCTCTAAATTAGATAAAAAATAAGAAACAATCGCTTAAAAGGAATTCAATGGTGTACACTGATCAGATTCAAGTGTGTGTGATACCCAATAACAATTAACAAATCACTGAAAATACTCAACTTTTTATTCTTAGAGAGAGAGAGAGACTTAAGCACATGGAGAGACATGTAAGAAATCCCTCAACCAATATAGGCTACTCTTGGCACTGAATTTCTCCTTCGAAGCAGCAATGATCATCAATCCCTTTCTGCTTTCCACTACGGAAAAGAAGCTTGCTCACACCACTGGAGCCTTCATTATTCTTGGAATATTACTCATTCCCTTCGCCATATCTATCAACAAACAAAAAAGAATGAGATTTTGGTTGTACTTTCAGATACCCATTAGGATTTTGTTAATACCCCAAAAGTTCAACAAGAAATTAGTTGAACCATAGATGTGTCATCGTAGTCGTACAAATGATTCTAGAACAAGATTTCCATAAAAAAAACCCTGCAAAGGCAAACATAAACACAGAGGAAAAGATAGTGTAACATCTAAGGAAAAGATATCACAATGGAGATATTTTTCCTGGAGTCTAACAGAAAATAAAAGCTTTGCCTACGAACACATCTTTGAGACCTCCGTCTTCAACGTTTGCCTTAGCCAACGTAACCTTTGCAGTGAAGATTCCCAACGAAAACCCCAAATCAAAAACTTAAGAAATAGAAGGAGCCTTTTAGAAATGGAATCAGAAAACCCCAAAGGAAAACGTTTAAACACACTCTAACTAAAATGGGGAAGAAAAAAAAATTAGGTCTACAGACCAAAGCTGTAGTAATTTTAGAGCGAAGCTACGAATATCTTTGCACTGTCAGAATGGAGAAATCATCAAGCCCTTCTCGATGGCACAAAGAAGATGGGAAGGGGAAAGCACCAGATATTTCCAGATGCACGCTTCTTGTCCCAAGAGATTTGTATAGATTTCTTGAGCCAAAACTTATTATCTTGGGAAGGAAAATCTTTTTCTTGGACCAGGGATTGAGATAAAAGATAAAAAATTACATTCTTTTCAATCCTTACCCCCCTCCCCTAGCGGCAAAATATCTATGTCTCTTCCTCTCTCTCTGAGCGTATCAAACCCTCCCTCCCCCCCCCAAACTCACTGTCTTGGGAAGGAAAATCTTTTTCTTGGGACTAGGGATTGAGAGAAAAGATCAAAAATTACATTCAATTCAACCCCCTCCCCCGAAACACCTATGTCTTTTCCTCTCTCTATGAGCATATCAATAAAATAATAACAATATATATATATAAAATATATAAACATAGGTGGGTCCATCTTAAACAAAGAAAAAACAAGCCAGAACAACACACGATTCTTTTGTCCCACACGAGTTTCATCGGCCTTTTAGTGGGGCCCGCCAAAAATTAAAAGCGAGAACAACTACAATAGCACGAAGTACAAACATTTAAAGCTTAAAAACCTGAAATGATGTTATTTCGAAAAAATGAAGAAATGGAAAAAAAAGCTTCACGCGTGGTTGTACTGTAGCCACACGCATTCTCTCTTATAGGTAATATATATATAATATATATACTAGAAAAAAGTGCACCGCGCAAGGCGCAGTGTTATGCCCAGTCGGTTGATTAGTCCGTATTTTTATTTCAAACCAAATTAATTTGTCCTAAAACAAATAGCTACCATATTTACTAACATGCACGGCATGTCTTCAAAATGTATCCAGGGGATCTCTCAAATTTTTTTCCATTGTCAGCATCAAGATTCTGGTAAAGATCTTTATACCTCCATTCCCTTAAAATCAGCAGCACCAACTCTAACAATAAGGATTATAAGTGGCAAGTCGGATGGCAAAACAGCATAAAGCTAAGTATCTGATAAAACATTCTGAAATTTATCAAGAATGAGACAATCACATTTTCGTTGATGGCATATTATGATTAATAGTACGTAATATTTGGCATGGTGGCAAGAGAGAGTCTGACCAGCACTATCCATAGGATTATTCATCAATTGGCCCTACAATGTGGGCTCAACCAGAATGACATTTTAAAATGCACTCATCTAAGCATCTGCAATAACTTCCACACCTTCAACTTTACTACCAAGACAGACAGGCAGAGAGAGAAAGGGGGGAAAAAGGGATCCATAAATTCCATTCAATAATCCCCTATGAAACATGCCTATTGAAAATAGTAAAGTAGATAGAATAATACCTCAAAGCTGGATTGATTTGCCTTGAAACAACAAGATGCTATGCCATTGGGTGCTCTTCCGCCAAATCCCAGACCAAGAAAATGCCTATATGAATAATAAATTTGTATAAACCAAATCAAGATTGCAAGTTGCACAAGAAAAAAAGTATATACAATTATGCTACTGCTCCACCTGATGGTAGGCATTTAGTTTACCTGAAGCATCAATAAGATGCAAAGAATCAAGACTTCTGAGAGTTCTGTTTGAAGTTAGATCAATATAAACATATGAACATTAATTAGGAACTTATAAATGCATTGGACCCAAAAAAAAAATAATCACAATAATAATAATAATCATAATAATAATAATAATAAACAAACAAACAAACAAACAAACACATAAATAATAATCAGAATTAGAAAAAAAATGCAAACCATTAAAGTGAATGGCAGCCATGGAACTAAGTTCACATCCACTAGGAATATAATCAATGAAAAATATCACTCCTCATAACCTGAATAGATATGTTCAGGTATGAAAAGATTTAGAATAAATGTTAACAGATACACAAATATAAGGAGAGTCCGATAACCATTTCATTATGCAGGAATCTAAAAGATAGATAGATAAGATTTGCGCCAGCTTTAATTTGGCAAAGGAGTTTCCTGTTCTGCAACTGATTTGTTTAATGTTCTATGCAAATGCATAATTATTACCATAAGCCAACATCTTTAACAAGAAAACATTCAACAGATAAAAAGAATATTCGATAGGTACCTAATTAGCCAACGATATATACTGGTATTGAGATCAAAAGTACTCAATCAACAATGGATTATCTTGCACAAAGATAAACAAATTTAGGAAATAAAGAGTTATATTGTTACTGAAATGCAGCTTTGAAGAAGTTACCCTGCTCACTAATTGTTGCATGGATAGACATACAAGTATCCAGACAAGATTCACGATTTTCATCTTGTAAAATGGGGGTTTTTTTT
>JACFYI010003119.1:408387-431543 GCA_014898755.1 Handroanthus guayacan | reverse complement strand
TGAGTGATTGAAGTCCCGTGTTAATATCTGGCGTTCTCTTTGGAATTTATGTCTCTAAGCATGTATCTAGGAATGATGAACATTTAGATTTATGATTCGTCAGGAATGTATAGATTGCCAGCTTGTAATAGTTAAGATATTCGGATATAATCTTTCGGTTTAGTTAGTTCTTGTTTGGACTACGGATATATTTGGCTTGTAAGTTGGATCTTGTAATGTATTTTGAAAATTTCCAGCTTGTAATTTTGGGAACACTAAGTTATAAAATTGTGTTTTGGAAATTCTATTTATGGTTTTAGTTAAGTTTCGTAAGCAAGTAGCACTCTGGATTTTGGGGCGGAATGCACTGAAATCCGGGGCATTACAGGGGCGCCCAACGTTGCGCGCTCAAGCGCTGACTCTCAGGTGAAATCTAATTTTTTTGTCTTTTGATTTTCTTCGAATTTTTTATCCAAAAATATGTTTTTAAGATTCTCTTATACGTAAAAACATTTATAAAACATCATTTTGAAATTTGGTTTAAGATTTTTTGGGAAATCGTTTTCAAGTCGAAAAACATGGTTTTGTCCATATCACTCGTTTTTAATCATTCTTTTGGTTCGTTTCTCCTCTTAGTCCATGGTCCAATGTTCAAATCTCACTCCAAAGCATTGGTAAAGAGATCAAAATAGTTCATAAGCTTTGGAGTTACAGAGCAACGGAATAGAGCTCATGATAGCAAGGCAATGAAGATAACAACATAAGCTCATGGTTTCAATCATTCCAAATGAAGCAAAAATCAGAAACTTAAGCATAATCATATCATCAAGGGAATGGAACAACATCATATGCTCATAATGAGGATGAAAAAGCCATAAATCTTACCTCTTGTAGCTAAATCTTGTGAATATGCAATGATCCAAGCTTAATCCTCAAAATATCTATAACCACATACACATTCATGTCAAGCTCTATATAACATACCATTAACCATTCATAAATCACTAATTCTTTGACTATTTACCAAGAGTTTAGAATGATTATACACCATACTAGAACCCCCTCGGAGAAATTGGATTTTGATGGGAGTAAAATGCAGTGTGTGTGCTTTGAATAAGAGGATAGTTCTAAGTATGGAGAGTGAGAAAATGTGCAGAATTTTGTGATCAACCATAGGCTTATTTATAGAGTGAGTTGTCGGTCAAAATGCAAGAATCTAATAGTTCAAGCCTTATAAATAAATACCTATAACCTTAGCAAGATTGATGGAGGGCTAGATGATGGATGGATAGGATTAAAATCTCATCCTTAGGCTGCTGCGGTTGGGCTGCTGATTTCTGCTGATTTCATCTCCTTTTCTTTTTTCTTTTTTTTTTTTTATTTTCAAAGATGCTCTTTTTAGTCAAAATTAGTGGTTAGGGTTTTAGGTCAAGTTTTGGGCTTATTTCATAGGCTAATGAGGCTTGTTTTTGGGTCGAAACGGGATGAGGAAATGAAACGTGTTCGCTTGAAAAATTTTTGGATGCACGAAATGTGTTTTGATTTTAAAACAATACTTAATTTTGAAATCGAATAATGTTTCGAAAATTTATGACTCAAAAATTTTATTTAAGGAATTTTTGGGTGTTATACTTTCCCCCCTAAAAAGAATCTAGTCTTCAAATTCATACCTTATTCAAACAGGTGAGGATACTTGTTCCGCATTTCATTCGCACACTCCCACGTAGCCTATTCTACTTTCTAATTTCTCTAAAGCACCTTAACTTGCGGTATCTTATGATTTCTAAGCTCGCGAACCTGGAAATCTAAGATACGAACGGGCTTCTCTACATAGGTGAGGTCACTCTGGAGAGGTATATCAAGATGTTCTATAATATGCGAGGGGTCAGGATAGTATTTTCGTAGCTGGGACACATGAAACACGTTTTGAATTCCTGGTAAGTTCGGCAGAATATCCAATCGATTTGCTACAGGACCGATTTGATCTAAAATCTCAAATGGTCCTATATATCTAGGGCTTAATTTTCCGGCTTTGCCCATTCTCCGAATCTCAGAAACACTCGATCTCCCACACTGAACTCCAAATATTTCCTATGCTTCTTAGTGTAGCTCTTCTGACAATCCTGAGCTATTTTTATATTCTTCTTGAAGATCTAAACCTTATCTATTGAATTATCTCATGTCGCAGTGCATCTTTTTCTGAGCCGGAGGTGCTCTTGATCTCATCTATATCCCAATGAAGGGGTGATCTGTACTTTCTACCATATAGTGCCTCATATGGAGCTATGTGAATTGAGGCCTGGTACCTGTTATTATAGGTGAACTCTACCAGCGGTAGGTGCTTGTTCTAATTTCCTGGAAAATTCAAAACACATGCACGTAGCATATCCTCCAATGTTTGAATTGTCCTCTCTCACTATCCATCAGTCTGGGGGTATGCAGCAGTACTGAATAGCAACTCTGTCCCCAGATGTCCTTGTAAGCTTTTCCATAGTCTCACTGTGAATTTGAAATCCCTATCGGAGACAATACTTTGAGGGATCCCATGTAATCATATGATCATCCTTAATATAAATCTCAGCGGGCTTCTCAATATTATACTGGATCTTAACCGGTAGAAAATGTGCTAATTTGGTAAGTCTATCTATCATAATCCATATACTATTACGTTCACCTCGTACCATAGACAATATCACGAAATCCATCGTGATCTATTCTCATTTCCAACTTGAAATTGGGAGTGGCTGTGACTTCCCAAACGGTCTCTGGTGTTCTATCTTTACCAGTTGGCAGATCAAACATTTCTGTACATATTCAATTACATCCTTCTTTATTTTTTCCCACCAGAATTTCTATTTTCGATCCTTGTACATCTTTGTCCCTCCAGGATATAATGAATATTTGGTCTGATGTGCTGCAAATAGCCCTCTTTCCCTTATTTGTACAAGAATAACAATTCGATTCCTGAATCATAAGAACCCATCAGTGTTGATCCTAAAATCAGGCTTTATTTCTCTTTTTAGTTTCTAAACCCAATCATCTTCTCCTTGGGCTTTTAGGATCTCACTATACATTTCTAGGTAAATGCTCAGGCTTGCTAATCTTCCCTTACGACTTAGGGCAAACGACGTTTGCTTTTCTTGGATGATAGGTGAGAGTGAAATCGTAATCCTTCAGGAATTTCATCCACCATCGTTGTCTTAGATTCAGGTTCTTTTGGCTAAAGATATACTTTAAGCTCTTTTGATCTGTGAATACTTCTACCTTAATTTTGTATAGGTAGTGACACAACTTTGCTAGAGCAAAGACTGCTGCTGCTAGCTCTAAATTATAAGTGGAATAGTTCACCTCATGATTTTTCAGCTTTCGTGATGCATAAGCAATCACTTTGCCTTACCGCATTAGAACACAACATAGTCTTTCTTTTGAGGTGTCTGTATACACAGTAAAATCTTTTGGCCCATCAGGCAGTGCGAGTACTGGAGCTGTCGTCAATCTTTTCTTTAACTCTGAAAACCTGTCCTCGCACTGTTTGTTCTAAACAAATTTCCTATCCTTCTAGGTCAGTCTAGTGACTGGTGCAGCCAACTTGGAGAAATTTTGGATAAATTTTTGATAATATCCAGCTAACCCAAGAAAGCTCCTTACTTCAATGACCATTGCAGGTCTTTTCCATTTTAAGACCGCTTCAATTTTTTTTGGGTCCACTTCTAGCCCATTCTTTAATATAATATGACCCAAAAAAGTCACTTTATTAAGCCAAAATTCACACTTATTAAAGCTGGCGTATAACTTGTGCTCCTTTAAAGTCTGAAGGACAACTCTCAAGTGTCCTGCGTGCCCTTCTTCCGGTCTAGAATAAACTAGAATATCATCGATAAAAATCACAACGAAGCTATCAAGGTATGGGCAAAACACTCGATGCATTAGGTCCATGAATGATGCAAGAGCATTGGTTAGACCAAAGGGTATGACAACAAACTCAAAATGCCCATTTTGGGAATTAAATGCAGTCTTAGAAATATCTGCTTCCTGTATCTTTAATTGATAGTATCCTTGTCTTAAATCCAACTTAAAATAGATGGCTGATCCTTGAATATGATCAAACAGCTCGTCTATATGGGGTAAGGGATACTTATTTTTTATGTTCACTTTATTCAATTCTCTGTAGTCGATGCACATCCTAAGTGAACCATCTTTCTTCTTCATAAATAAGACTGGGGCTTTCTAAAGTGATGAGCACGGTCTTATGAAATTCTTCTTCAACAGTTCTTGCAATTGTTCCTTAAGCTCCTTCAATTCTGCTGGTACTATTCTACAGGGAGTCTTAGAGAATAGCGTTATCCCAGGAATTGTTTCAATAACAAATTTAATCTTTCGATTTGGAGGTAAGGAATTTAACTCTTCTGAAAATACCTCAGGAAACTCGTTAACAATTTAACATCTTTCAATTCCATCTTCTCTTAAGGCTTGTTTATCAGATCAGCCAGAAATCTTTGTCCGTCTCTCCTGATTATCTATCTAGCCTTTACTGCTGAAATTATGGGTACACTACCCTTTTTATCTGTACTCAAGGTACCAACTCCTACTTCGGTACCTAACTTGATTGTTTTGGCATAATAGTCAACCACAGCTTGATGTCTAAACAACTAATCTATTCTAAAGATAAGGTCGTAGCCTTGAATTGGTAATTCTATCAAGTCAACACTAAAAGTTTAGTTCTCAATAACTACAGGACACTTACGATATCTAATCCTAATCTTATAACATCCCCTTACAGGAGTGTGAATTAGGAGATGTTCATGTTCTCGGATGACAAGCCTATTTTCTTAGTGCAATCAAGGAAAATAAAAAAATGCGTAGCACCAAGATCAAAGAGAGCTTTACAAATAAAATTTTGAATAAGAACCTTACCTTTAACCACCTGGGTAAGGTCCATGCTTTCTTCTCTTGTTAAGGTATATGCTCTCACTTTGACCTAGGGACGTCCAACTATTCCCTGTTGCTGGTTCAGCGTCCCTGCATTATCACTTTTCTTATTTTTGGGGCAATCATTGATAGTGTGCTGATTACTCCTGCAGACAAAACATCTGCCTAATTTATTCCAGCATTGTCTTCGGCGTGATTCGTACCACCACAATACCCACATTTCTCCTTCCCTTGAGTGGCTGTGCTTTTCTTATCCCTGATCCTGTGGAGTTCCTAAAACTTCACTTCTAACTCTATTGCCGTTTCCATGGTACTATCGTAATCCTGGGGCCTGTTGATAGCTACAGCTCTCCTTAAATCCAGCTTTAGGCCCTAGATGAATGTCTTGCATTTTTTTTCCTCATCCACCAACACGTGCGGAGCGTACTGTGTTAGCCGATTAAATTCAGCTTTGTACTTGGCCAAAGTCAGAGATCCTTGAATTAACCTCATAAATTCCTTTTCTCGCAGCTCCCGGCCCACCTGCGGGATAAATTTTCTCAGAAACCCCTCCCTGAATTGTTTTCAAGAATTTTCCACTCCATCGCTCTCCCATTTCCTTTCTATAATTGCTCATCAATTGCAAGCTGCCCCATCAAATAGGTACGTGTCATATTTAATCTTCTGTAAATCCGTATAATTCAAGACCTGAAAAATTTTCTTAACTGCAAATAAGCATGACTCAGCCTTACGGTCATTAGGTTCACCATCAAAGCTAGGTGGGTTAAACCTTAAAAACCTAGCTAGCATTTTGTCCTCTGATTTCTCTTCTTGCCCCTATCTTTGTTGCCTTCAGGATTGATCCCAATTCAGGACTTGCCTCAAGAGAGCAAGAAGTTGTTCGGCTACCGGTTCATTTGGTGGAGGATTTTCTTGTGGGGGTGTATGTTGTGCTTGAGGGTTTTGTTCAGGTTGCTCTTACTAGGCTATAAGGATCTCACTAACGTTAATGTCATCGAATAATACCAATCTTGATCTTTCCTATTTTCTTGTGGGTTCATTTTGGGGTACATTTCCACTTGATGACACAGTGATCTGAAATTTATAGAGTCTATGGTTTAGCATCAATATGAGGTAACCAAAGTACATAGATGGGTATACTAAATCAAAAGACACGAGATAACAAGATTTCACGTCAAGAGAACGTATATTTTCATTTTATTCGATGCAAATCTTTACACATTCGTTCATTCTTCTAGTTATGGAACCATCTTTAATACGCAAAAGAAAGAGGGCTCCCTAACCACGTTCAAAATGGGGACATACACGATACTAGGCTATACAAAATATCTAGCTATCCTAAGCTAGAGTCCCCTTTTACATAGCCATTCTTAAAAGTCAAACTTCATATATACAACTCCTAAATGAGAAAAGAAAAGAAGGAAAGAAAATCCCACAAACGCAATCCATCCAGCAAATGCACATCAGGCCCCCGACGGGCGACGAGGATCCTTAGCGGACTCCTTCTCTGGATCCTCGTCCGGGTCCTCCTCGGGCTCCTCCTCCATATCCTCCTCCGGTTTGTCGTCAGAATCATCATGTGTCCTGGGAGCTGCCCTATGGCCTACATCGTCCAATATTTGATCCACCCATACAGCAATTGCTTTTCATCATTGATCAGGGTTGGAGGCAATACACTAATCCTAACTGTCATACGTGGCCTCTTCGGGGCAATCAGCGGAGCAGTAGATGGTTCAGCTCGATCTCTCGGTGGTGGCAGAGGTGTGTGTGCTCTCGATGCTCTTGGACAAGGTAGCTCATCCCTCATAACCTCCTCCCCAAATACAGACAGGATAAACGGGACCTGAAACCTTAAGACCACTACCACCTTTGCGTGGTCCTGTGCTAGCCACTCTATAGCCCCCATGGAGTCCATCACTTGTCTGAACGCCTCATCCACCTTAGCCATGGCTCTCGAGTGAAATCTCATTTTTTTATCTTTTGATTTTCTTTGGATTTTTTATCCAAAAATATATTTTTGAGGTTCTCTTATACGTAAAAATATTTATAAAACATCGTTTTGAAATTTGATTTAAGATTTTTCAAAAAATCATTTTCAAGTCGAAAAGCATGATTTTTGTCTATATCACTCATTTTTAATCATTCTTTTAGTTCGTTTCTTCTCTTAGTCCATGGTCCAATGTTCAAATTTCACTCCAAAGCATCGGTAAAGAGGTCAAAATAGTTCAATAAGCTTCAGAATTACATAACAAAGGAATAGAGCTCATGATAGCAAGGAAATGAAGATAACAACATAAGCTCATGGTTTCTATCATTCCAAATGAAGCAAAAATCTCAGAAACTTAAGCATAATCATATCATCAAGGGAATGGAACAACATCATATGCTCATAGTGAGGATGAAAAAGCCATAAGTTTTACCTCTTGTAGCTAAATCTTGTGAATATGCAATGATCCAAGCTTAATCCTCAAATTTCTATAACCACATACACATTCATGTCAAGCTCTATATAACATACCATTAACCATTCATAAATCACTAATTCTTAGACTACTTACCAAGAGTTTAGGATAAGTATACACCACACTAGAACCCCCTTGAAGGAATCAATTTTTGATTGGACTAAAATGCAATGTGTGTTCTTTGACTGAGAGGATATTTCTAAGTATGGAGAGTGAGAAAATGTGCAGAATTTTGTGATCAACCATGGGCTTACTTATAAAGTGAGTTGGGGGCCAAAATGCAAGATTCTAATAATTCAAGCCTTATAAATAAATACCTATAACCTTAGCAAGATTGATGGAGGGCTAGATGATGGATGGATGGGATTAAAATCCCATCCTTAAGCTGCTGCGGCTGGGCTGTTGATTTCTGCAGATTTTATCTCCTTTTCTTTTTTTTCTTTTTTTTTTATTTTCAAATATGCTCTTTTTAGTCAAAATTAGTGGCTAGGGTTTTAGGTCAAGTTTTGGGCTTATTTCAGGAGCCAACGGGGCTTGTTTTTGGGTCGAAATGGGATGAGGAAATGAAACGTGTTTGCTTGAAAAATTTTCGGATGCACGAAACGTATTTTGATTTTAAAATGATGCTTGATTTTGAAATCGAATAATTTTTCAAAAATTTATGACTCAAAAATTTTGTTTAGGGAATTCTCGGGTGTTACATTATGCTTGAGATATGACTTCATAAAAGCATCTAAAATAGCCATTAAAGAGATCGTAAATGTCTAATGACATGAGGAAATTTACATCAATGATACTGAAACAGGTTATATGGAGTTTGAATGATTCCACTATAGTTGAGATGAACCTGAGGATCTCCATCACTTTCCCATTGAGTCCAGAATATAGAAGCTAAAGCCTAAATGATGCGGATTACTTTATTAAGCTTAAAATACCATAAGTTCTAATCACAGAAAAATAACAACATCAAAACACTCAAACTGAAGTATTAAAAAAAAAAAAGAGGCACAAATCTACAAGCAAACTGAGAGAGACAAAGATATGCCTTTGACAAAAAAACCTATTGAAGAGAAACCAATTTTTACGTTATTCACAACAAAAGAGACATCTGCTCAAAGAAATACAAAAGGAACCTCAACATTGTAATATCTATGCACTAATTGTTTTAATACTAAAACTAACATCAATTAAAACTAAGCAGCCTATAGGAACCTAACCACATTGGAAATATAACCAAAAAATATTAAGAAAGAACATACTTCCATCCAAACAATTAAGGGATTGGAGCACTTGTAGTACATATGAGGAACACACCTACACTATGCCTAACGATAAATCGCTATATACCTATTCTTGAAAAAATAAACAATGTCAAATTGAGAACTCAAAATGAAGAAAATGAACTTGGGTGCAACAGAGTTGTAAGTACCACAGTTACTGCTGGATTCCATGAGAAAAATTGGTTTGTGAAATAGCAACGGGAATGTTATGACCATCTATTTAATTATGTAACTACCCAAAGATTTAAAGCAGTAGAACCTACCTTCTCTACAGTCATTCGCCCTTCTTTCTTCATTTTCTTAAATGTCAACACCACTATATTGTGGTCAAAATACCTCCTTACTTAAAAATAAGAATTGCAATTTATAATATTTCAAGGAAAAAATTGTAAATATACTTAAAATATGAAGTAATTACATCAAATCTTACCATGTAATATCTACATGGAAAAGGTATGATTTGGATGACCTTGCCACAGGCTCCACGCAGTGTCTATTTGTGGATGTGGGGTCCAATATAATTCACCATGTGAAAATGTAGCATCTATTAATCAAAAGATAAAATGTGTAATATCAGCAGCATAAAAACTTGTTCTCAAAGATAATCAGCAACTAATTCTCTACCTGGGCAAAGTCCAGTGGCTTCTTGAATATCTCAACAATGATAACTCTAGTTTTAGTTTGACTAGTGGAAGCTACCGAGAGGCAATAGTATAATGAGTTTAACGGTATACAATATACTTAGAGAAACAAATGACATTGAATTGTATAGGACACCAAAAGATTACACTATATTAAGTATGAAGCGGTAGAATACCTTAAGAGTGTGCAACCAAAAGGAGTTTCTACATAAAGTTATCATTCACCTGCGATAGCCCACAATACATTAATCATTTCATTAACTTAATTATAATAATGTAAGAATCAACTAAACTATCTAATCTTAGAAGTAGTGAATCAACCATTGTATTAATATTATCTCCTAAATTTCATGCACAACCAAGAAACATAGATTATATTAGAAACAATTGTAATACCATTGTTAGCAACCTATTCATTATCAATCTTGCAGCAACATTTTGATTCTAATTAAATACAAACTTTGCTTTCAAATGACCATAGAAAGGAAATAAAGATAATCTTGCAACATGTAACCTGCCCAATAGAAGTAAAATACAAAATTAATAGGATTAGAAAGTATAACAAATCATTGGTACCTTATCTACACCTGAGCTTCATGATCACTTGGTTCAAGCTATTTAAAACCTTGGAGGCAATATAGTAAGCTTTTAATTCTTCTTCTTCTTCTTCTTCTTCTTCTTCTTCTTCTTCTTCATGTTTTCTTTCGTTGATAATTATTCTTTCAATTTCCTATTTATCTACAGGAAAAATTAGGTTTTTCAAATTATTTTTTTGAGGGCCGTTGTAAATTTAATTATCAAACTGAAATTCCAGAAATCAAAAGATATATGAAAACCGAAGCTAAAACAACATAAAATATCTTGTACCTTCAAAAAAAAAAACATGCGGTGAAAATAAGTCTAATGGTGGTGGTTATCGATAATGAAGACATGGGTGTCAAAATAATTCAGAGAAACCAAAGGCAACCCATGACCAAGAACAACAACTATCATTTAGTGATACATCTCACCAAGAGTTTCATTATGATGATCGGCTTTAGATGCTCAAACATCACAAAATGTAGAACAACTATCGATAGAGAAAATGATGTTATCTGGTTCTTTGAGATCTTTGGACATAACAATTCGATATGATATAATCTACTAATACTTGTTTCCAAGGCGATCATACTTTGCATTAGCAATTAACACTTTTGCATTTGGAATTACATAAGTATCCACCAACCCCGAAGTTATATCAATTTTTTGGATATCAATGTCAAATATCATTAGAAAGATTCTACAACCCCGTAAAAAAGTAATATTATTTCTAAGTAAACGAATGTATATTCAATGATAATTCATTTTAAAGCATATCTGCAACAGAAAAGTGCAAATATGTATTTCACTATTAATCAAGCAGTATTCAAACATACTGTTGCATTATATTGACTTGATCTTTACACTATGTAAGCATACCTTTCATTAACCAGAGTTAGGTACTGGAATTTTGTCGAGCTATTCATTGATTGTCTTGTAGCTACCAGCACTTCAACCAGAACCTTCCACTCCAACTTGTTAGATTTGGAGCAACATTTTCAATATGGAGCACGCTCTGTGTCATTATTTCTTGAATCTGTTTTCAAATAATAATACGTTTATTAGATGTTTGATCAAAGCAATGTTAGATTTAACATCATATGTAAAAAATTTGAATTAAATAGAAATAGATACAATTATATTGAAGAAATATTTATAATGAGTAGTGACCTCTATCAAGAAGATCATAAACTTCTTTATAAACAGTATTCTTTGTGTACTGTTGCTTTTCATTATCATCCATTATTGGCTCGATGAGAACTTTCACTGATCTTGCATTTCGTGCTCTTGATAAAGCAACATACAATTGTCCATGTGAAAAGACAGGTTGCGGCAAAAAGATTCCAACATAATGTAATATCTGACCTTGTGCTTTGTTAATTGTCATTGCAGGACAAGGCTCTAATGGAAATTGAAATCTCCGGAAAGAAATTGGGCACTTTTCTTTGTCAATACATTCTAAAGCTATTCGTGGAATAAAGACACATTTGCCCTTGTGATCATTCGTTGCTATTTCAACTTCTATAAAATTCTCGCCTAGTTTTCGACAAATTAATCATGTGCCATTACAAAGTCCTTCAACTAGATTAAGATTTCACAATAACACCACAGGATAGTTCCTTTTCAAAACAAGATTGTGTGGAGAAAGATTGCTCTATCAAACTGAAGCAAAAAAACTTCATATTGCTCCTGATCCTGTGAGCTAGATGCTTTGTTGTAACTCACATAATTTTTGCTTGTTCTAGGTAGCTTATCTATAAGAATATTATTTATCTCTATCATACAATCATTCCTAGGAGTTAATATTGGTCTATTGACTAAATCATAGGCATTATATGTCAAAGAATGAATAGAAGGGAAAACATAATTAATTAAATCTTTTATAGAAGAAGAATAGCTCACAAAAGGCAAAAGAATATCATCAGGCAAAATAATATTATCATAAAAATGAATGGTTCAATACCATCTCGTATTCTTAGTAAAAAAGATGTAAACAAAGGATCTTCTTTAGCTCTTATATTTTCTTCGAACTTATATTTTTCAAAGCAAGGCCATCCACTCGAAGTAGCAAAACTTGCATCAATTGTATCACTTTTTGATCCTCGAGGCACTATTAGCGAAGTTTGTTGAAAATCAGCTCCAAAGACTAGGACCTTGCCTCCAAACATTTGATCGTGTTCCTCAGTGATATCTTTTAGCAATTTATCAAATGCTTTAACAATTTTTTGATTTGCCATTGAAGCTTCATCCCAAATTATAAGTTTTGCAATAAGTATTATTTTTGCTAAACTTGATTGTTTGCTTATTTTGACATCAAATATTTGGTCCTCCTTTACAGGTAATTTAAACCTAGATGAGCAGTGCACCCTCCAGGCAGTAGAGAAGCAGCGACACCTGAAGTCACCACAGCTAACGCAATGTGTCCTCTCGATCTTACATAGGCAAGCAAAGCTCTATACAGAAAAGTCTTGCCTGTACCACCAGGTCCATCAACAATGTATTAACAAAATTGAAAAAAGTTTTCTTAAACTACATGGCATTTTATATCGAGTAGCGTCTTCAAGATATTGTTCAACATATGAATCTGATTCAAGAAATCTTCTTTCTAACGCTGAAGAACGAAATGATTCACATAATTTATCATTAACAATTAGCAAATCATTAAAAGAAGTTGGAGCATGTATGTTAGACAAAAGAATCTTAAAAAAAAAATATCATTTTCCTTTTGTAGGATCAACAACAGCTACTCTACCTATCACCATTTTCTTTTTTTGCAATTTCCACTTTTGATCTTTTTGCTCCCAAACAAAATGCTCAGGGAATTCATTACATAGAAGATTGAATCTTTTTGCATCAGGATAATGACCATTCATCCAAAAAAAAAAAATTCCGTTAACATTGTTGTCCCGATGAATGGATTTAGCAATTCATTGAGAGGGCGTTGCCTTCCAAAACAAATATATTGTTGATTTGGCAAGTGGATAGGTAGGATAATAACCGGTGGATGCATTTCAGTGAGGTTAAACCCAAAAATACGCCAATATGCCTCAACAGCTGAAATCCATCGACCTTTTAGGAAGTCTTTTATTTTATCAAGATTATTTACAAAAGAATCACCAATTATATTATAGCAAATTCTATCATGATCTTTGTATATTTATTTATATAAATGTTTGACAAGCTTAAAATCTGAACAAGCCTCAACATTTATATGACAATCAAAATTTGCAAGCAAATAAGAACAATAAGGAACAACAAATTTGTTATCTAACCAACAATTTAGAACAAAAGCTTTACTTCCATTATTTCGCCTTCTATAATTTGGATATGAAGATCTACCATGAGAAGTTATTTCAGAGAATTCTTTTAGATATTTATTTTTGCATTTGCCAGCTCTCATTCAGATATTTTTGGGATTTGCAACACCACAAAGTCCATGCATTATATGAGATTTAACGCATGAATATAATAAAGAGCTTGAATTCGTTAGTAATTCTGCACAAATGATTTTATCATATAATTCTGGAGAAGAAAGCTTATGTTCACGTTTTAATATGAATATCCAATGAGCATGAGGCAAACCATGTTTTTCATATTCTACAACATAAACGTAGGCTGCAACATCTCCAAAAATCTTTCTTTTAATGATCTCATTTTAAATTCTTCCAATTTCGCTTTAAAAACACGAGCAATTAAATTAGGCCTATCTTGTGGTTCTTCTATTGGCAACAAATGATCTTTGATTTCTTTCCAGTTTGGGTTGCATGCCATCGTAATGAAAAGATCTGGGTTACCAAAACTTCTTACCAAAGCCATTGCATTAACATACCTTTTCATCAATCATATCTCTCGATCCTCCTATAAAAGATGACGGTAGCACAAAATGCTTCCCTATTTTTCTTGGATCTACCATACCATCAATGGCTAGAGAATCGACAATTCCTTGTAAGATTTCTGTTCTTGCATGCATTTGTTGTTGTTCCATTCAGTAAAAATCCAAGCGCTGCGTCTCTAACTTTATGCACAAATCAATCGCATATTGCTGACCTAATCTACCTAAATGAAGTATGCAAGCAAAGTTGCCCTCTCTAATCTGACAACGATAGCACGTATACTCTCGACAAGATACATTCGTTCTTTTCTTTTTGTTTTGAGAGTACACTGCAATAAGTTATGAATGTTTAAAATGATTCTTGATTTGTTGATCACATCATTATGAAACATCACATATGAGTTAATCATCATGTCAATAAGATACATTTATATGTCTCTTTTTCAATCATTGAAATCCAAAAGAGAGATTATTAAAAAGCATTATACCTTCTTCCTCGACTTGCAACAACTCTTCAGCTGATTGGCCTAATACAGGAGAGACTATATTTTGCCCCAGACATAGTGATCTCTTTTTCCTTGTTTGTGGAATATGTTCAATTCCCATGAGGAAATAACAAAGGGTATTGCAACGGATCATAACAACCATAATAATAAAGAATTGGATAGGATCGATTGTCGAAGCCAAATGCTCAAATATCTTTTTTAAGAATCGTAGGCTCATTACCTATTTCATCCCAGATGGCTGCAACTTGCTCTTCTGTTGGAAGATTGTGTGTTTTTTTTTATCTAAATTTGGTTGAGTGTGAAGAAAAACACAACAATTTTCCAATTGATCCCATGATCACAATCGCTTGAAAATCTTAAAATAAGGATTGTTAGAGAGAGCTTTTAGAAGGAGAACGAGAATATCAGCTTGTAGGTCATATTTTTGCAATGCATCAATACCTATATCTCTAGCTGCATCTAAAAAGAAGAGCTGCAATCATCTAGGCAATTTTGTTGTTGCATGGAATGCTTCAAGCTTATGTGTTACTTGTCCATCACTTTTAAGGTATAAGTACCTTGGTTTCTCCATGCATATTTTGGATCAGTTTCATTCCATTAGATGTTAAAGCTAGATTGTTATTGTATGTTCTTACTTGTCGCCGAAAATGCCCACCAAGATCAGAATTATCCACAACAAAAAGAAAATACAAAATTGGATTGCAATGAAGTGGAGCCAATGAAATTTCACCATTAGCACAACAAAAGCTTGGAGGTTCCCAAAAAATTTTATAAGCATTGCAATATATACATTCGATGGGAAAAGGCAATTGCCAAGAAGATGTCAGGATGTTAGACAAACCTGCAAAATGATCTGATTGTCCAAGTACTACTTTCTTGAAACGGAGCTGGTAGCTGCAATGCTTCCTATACATACAATAAAAGTAACATGAGTAAGAATGAATATATAATCTGCAAACTGCAAATACATATAACCAACAATATAATTTATTTGTCTCTTATCTTTCTCTATTTCTCATATTTGACAAAGGAAAATGTGAAGTAATTATACACGTTTCATATATTTGAATGTTCATTAAAAACACAATCTTAAATTAGTTGTAAGAAAAATAGAGAAGAGAGAAAATTTTAAGAACTCAAATCAATAAACTTTAAGAAGATGAACAATCAGTCATCTTTATTGAAATTTGTAAAAGAATTGAAAGTTGTTATTGTCAAAAGCAAAGAAAGAATGCTACCCTCTCAATAGACTAAGATGAATAATTAATCAACAATAGAGACCTTAGTAATTTGTTTAACAAAATGTTCTAAAATTTTTAAAATTGAATCGGCCTCCAAATTTAGAGGCCTTGTTACCTCTTTTTTGTTAAGCATAATATATGAAAAGAAGGCCCTATTTTTTTTTTTTTTTTTTTTAATTTTAGCTCAAAATGTCTAAAAAAAATCAATTGTTAGGAATATGTCTTATATGTGTTTGTGTGTATACATAAAATCTCCAATTTTTGGTGGCCCTAAGTGGTAGCCTTTCTTGTCTAAAAGTTGAGATGCTATCGGGTTGATGATTATAAAAGGACAAAATGCAATTATTGGTCCTGTAATTATATCATTTTGCACTTCTAGTCCTATATGTATTGATTCAATAATTTTAATCCTTTAAGTGATAATAATTTTCAATTTATGCCTGCTTAGCAATTATAAGTTCTACCCAAATGACTAAATTTGCAAAATTATTACTACTTACAAAACCAAAATTATAAAATTAAAATTGCTAAAAACAGACATAAAGTGCAAATTATTACAACTTGTAGGACTAAACTTGTCGAGTGAAAATATATGATACCAAAGAAAAAAATGGTCTTGTATAGGGCTAGAAATATAATGATCCCTTATTAATGCATTGCTCCGGTGGATTGTGAAATCTTTTCTTTTGAACAAAGTACTAATTGATAGTAGTAGGAAAATAAAACAATTTGTCTACAAAATGATAAATGGAGTATGTCATCCGACATTAAATAGATACATTTTGTTCAAGATAGGTTTCATTACCGAACAAATGGAGTATGCCAGTCGACATTAAATAGATACATTTTGTTCAAGATAAGTTTCATTGCCCAAACTATAGAGTCATCCACAGAATGCCAAAGTGAATATGCATGGGCTTCTTATTTCTTTGGGTTCTTTTAGGGTTGATTCCATTGTAATTTGGGTTTGTCAATTAGTGGTGTAGGGTTATCTTTTTTTTTTTCTTTCACATTTTCTATTAATATAAGTCAGGACATGTCCTCTGTTATTTTTTTTTATAATTAATGTGACTCCTTAATGAAAATAATAATAAGTAAATTGAAGTTGAAGTAGTATGTTTTCTAGAGGCAAAATGGTTTCTAAACAGCAGACCAAACTGAATTAAGCTTCATGAAAAAACGTATTCATATTGAATTTGATATTGTGGTTTTAATCAAACTAATATATTTTCCAGCTATGCCCGGCAATTTAGTTATGAGTATATTATTTATTGCTACTATGCTATCAGTGTTAAAATTGATCTATTTATTCAATCATATGCTTTGTATAAAAAAGAGTCAATATATCAATAGAAGTAAATACATAGTTAATTTAAGCAAGTAAAGATGTATCACAATTATTAAAAGACAAGAAAATTTGATACCCTTAAATACATGCTATGTTTACTGCATTTATTACTAAATATTTTTATAAGGAAATATTTAGCACACGTAACATGTATTTAAAGCATAAAATAGAAGATGAAACATTATTTTAGAATAAGGGATACGAACCAAATGGCTCTTTGCCATCTCCATTTCTTAGCAAAAATGACGTGTACGAGGTGAAACACCCTGAAGTACTAGAACACCTGCCCCTAGGTTCGGGACGCTATTCTCGAACAAAAACTAACTGAAACCATAAATAGGAAATTCCAAGATACATTCATAACTCAGTATTTCAAAACACCCCATAAATTTACAAACTACATTTTTCCACAACTATATCATAGGATCCCAAAATGCAACTAATCATAACTAAAATGCCATATCAGCTCAAAGTTGTACTAATACATGATTAATTATATAACTTAAAATACAAAATGATAACACAAAGCTTGATCCAACCATCAATAGTCCCAAGCTAATTACCTACATGATAATTTGAAATTATGAGTCTACCAATACAGCAAGTTTCATAAGCTCATTTATTTCCTGTGGTATGGATTATGGAATCTTGAACATCCTTTATGCATTTACCTTGGCTTGGGAGAGGATTTGGACCATGAACAATGGAAAAATCGTAATAAAAAATCAAAAATCGGTTTGATAAATTTATTATACCTAACTTACAAAAATTTGTGAAAATTTAGAAATTTGAAGCTTGGATTTTAAAAAAATATGGTTAAAAAATGCCGCTAGAAAATCAGGTTACAAAATAGAAAAAAAATACAGTTCACGTTACTGTTCATTGCGCGACTGTGCCTGGACAGTAGCCCGGACGTGCCAAAGATAGTAGTCTCCAGCTGCTTCTCCATGTTCGTGCTTGTTTTTAAGCACGGACGCACTCGAGATAGTCCCTAAAGTTTCATTTTTTATCTCTTTTGTTATTTTAAGTCCATGTTTCACTTCTTTTCAATATTTTAAAAATTTAAAAACAATTTTTCCTATGTTCGTAATCCAATCCGAGACGTTCTTGAACCATTCGATATTTGAATACGTAATCCAATTTGAATTTATATGTTTGAATGTGCTTCCCCGTTCTGAACCAATATGCATGTGTGTTTGGGGATTTTCAGGTAGATTTGGACTGGACGATATCAGATCGTCAATCTGAACTCCTAAAAATTCCAGTCCATTAGGTAGCCCAGAGGAGTCCGGAGTTAGGATTCCAAATGGCTATTCAGAGGCACGCGGTCGATCATACTTCAAAGTACCTTTTTGCTGCTCGAGTGGCCACTCAAGTAAGCAAATTTGGAGGGATAAAGCATATATATGTTTTGTTGAAGTTATAAGGGTGACAGATCCACCAAACGTTAGTCTCAGCCATAAATATGATTAAGATGAATGTGATATTATTCAAGCTATTGTTTTGCGTGATCTTCTTTATGATTTCAATTTGTTGCAAATCACATCATGATTTTATTTTTGCTATGATCATCGCTGGCTTCTTGCTTCCTTTGATACATCCTTTACCTCTCCTATGCCATAACTTGCCGGGTCAGTGGACTCATGATTTCAAATTATCATATAATTAACTTGATGGATTGGGATTGGACTCATGATTTCAAATTATCATGTAGGAAATTAACTTGATGGACTGGGATTGAGGAGAGCTCAGGTTATCATTTGTATTTTGATTTATGTAATTAATCATGTATAAGCTTAGTTGAACTGGCAAGAATCAAAGTATGGTTAGTTGTATTTTGTGGAACTTATGATGAAAACTTTGCAAAATTTCAGTTGTGAATTATGGAATGTTTTGAATTATTAAGTTATGAATGCCTTGTGAATTTTTTGTTTATAGTTATTAGTTAGCTTTCCGTTTGTGAGTAGTATCCCGGACTTAGAGGTGGATGGTCATGTAATCCGGGGCGTTACAACTAATCAAGTAAAGAGGTAAGGAAAGCCATAAAACTTACATCTTGTCCTAAGCTTTGATTAGTAGATTTGTTGGTCCAAAGATTTAAGTTAGCCACTTAAAACATATTACATATATACATAAGTGATAAGCTATGATCTTATTAATCCTCCAATCTTTAAAAATCCTTTTGCACAAAAAAATCTCAAGCTTACAAAGGCTGTGAGTACTGTACCCCTTTTACTCTTTTCCTTTTGCAAGGTGATGATAATTTTTAAAGATAAAATATATAAGTTCTTGTAGTATAACAACCCACAAATTTTTATAATATATTTTCAAAATTCTTGTTTTTAAAATGTAAATTCCTTTATGATTTTTAAGCAACTTCTTTTATAATCATTCAAAATATCCCAGTGACGAAAACATAGCATTTTACCATCCGAAAATTTTATTTCGACAAAACTCGTCCCAAGACATTTTTCGGCCCACAAATCAATGAATCACGGCCCAATTTTCAGCCCAATTAAAGCCAAGACTTGTCCTCAAAATATCTAGCCATATCTATATACAAATATATACATATCTATGAGGGATCTGAAAAGATTTGAAAATCCTCCAACAATCTTGGAGATTCACCTAACACCAGCTTCTTCATCTAGACAACATTTAATGAAGGCAACCTTACCTCTTGACAAGTGACAACATCTCCAAGCTTTTGAAAATGGCAAAAATGCCCCTCTCATCTCTATAAATAGAAGTGGTTTGTGGAAGACAAGTTACTTTTGCTCACTCTTGCTCTTTCAAAAGCTATCTTTTCCCTTTTCTTTCACTTCTTCCACTTCTTCCACTCAACAAACATCTATATACATCCATTTAAGATTTCAAGAAGACAGAAAGGAGGAATTTGGAGAATAAGCATTCTCTCAATAGAATCTTGGTAAGTTAAGTGATAGGATATTATCTTGATTTGGGAATTTATGAGACATTAGTTTAATACTTACGTATATGATCCTTGATGTTATTAGGAACATAAGGTTGGAATATAGGGAACTTGTGACTTCAATCACGAAAGTATAAGCTAAGGTTAAGAGTAAGTTTATAGTTTTCTCTCCTTGGCTACATGCTTGAAAAATTCCTCTATTGTTTCATTTCTTGATATTGATTGTGATGGGGGAATATATGTGATTTATTGGCATATCCCTATGATTATGGACTCGATTTCTTGCCAATGATAATATAACTTTGTGACAATCATCGTTCTTTGTTTAAATGCCATTATGAGCTTAAGGATAGGAACCTCGGACTTTAGGAAAAATTTGAGACAAGTGAAATAATTGAAATTTGGACTTAATCACTATTTTTTCCTAAACTTGAAAAATAAGATTTGAGATTTAAACTCCCAAGATTTTACTTCAAAATGGCCTCATGGAAATTCTAATTTCCAGACAAAAATATAGAAAAAAGAAAATTTTGAGTTTACGGATTTATAACACTTTTTCTCCAAAAATTTGTACATTAAATTTAGAACTTGAAAATTAAAAAACTTGATTATGAGTGGAACAAACTAAGTCTAATTTTTTCACATTTATCTCTCTACTATCATAAGGATCCCCAAAAAAAAAAAGAAAATTTACTGTTCACGATTACTATTCACTGTGCATGACCGCACGTGAATAATATGCGGACGCGCCCAAGATAGTAGCTTTGGACCATTTTGTCTGTGTCCATGCCCGTTTCTGAGTGCGAGAGCGCCTGGTACAGAATCCAAAATGTTGATTTTGACCTTTTTTTTGCTATTTTAAGTCCATATTTCATCTTCTTAAAATATTTTAAAGTTTTAAATGATTTTTCCTATGTCCAAGGTCCAATCCAAATCGTTGTTAAATTGACTGGTTATTTGGATTTGAATCCTAATTGAAATGGGAACGTCCCAATATGTTTACTTGTTCTAAACCTGTATGCATATGTGATGGGCTCAGGGAGGTTCAGGAGGGACAACTGAGTAGTATTGGACAGTAGTAAGTCCCTTGGTAGACCTTTCCCAACTGGACAGTTTCGAGTACCCGAAAGTAGGTTGCCAAGGAAACTAGTTCTAAGGTTCGTGATCGATCATGCTGCAGCGACTATTCCTTAAACATGATCAGTGCCCCTCGAGTAGCCATTTAAGGAGGCTAAATTTGGAGGGATAAGGATTATACATGTTATATGTGATTTATATGATTTGGAGTTATAAGGGTGATAGACCTACCAAAAATTTGTTTCGACCTAATTTGATTCTTTTTATGGATATTGATGAATTTTGAGCCAATTGATCATATGTGATAAAATGCATTATGATGCCTCTGAATTGTGATATGTTTTGCTCTTGGTTATGTTTGGCTCTCTCTCTCTCTCTCTCTCCCTCTCCCTCTCTCTCTCTCTCTCATTCATGTGCTCATGAATTCCTAAATTCCTTTGTTAAACTTATCCATTTGTTATTGTTATGCTTCTCATCCACTCCATAATCTTACTGGGTCAGTGGACTCATGATTCCATTATTTATCGTGTAGGAAATTAATTTCAGGTCCAAGTATTGGAGATTGGCAGCTAAGCTCAATGTTCTAGTCTTATTTAGCTTTATTGTGTTATGCAATTTGGAAATTTTGATGCTTATTATAACCTAGTTTTATTTTGAAAAAAAAAAAAATTGCATGTATTGTAAGGAATATTATGATTTGCAAGTGATGGAATATATTTGAGTTTTCTGTTTTCGAATTAGATAGTTCCTTATATGCGAGTAGCGTTCCAAACTTAAGGGTGGATACTCTAGGACCTTGGGCCGTTGCATGTAGTGAAAATGTAGTTATAAATAGATATGAACATATTTGTATAAGGAAGAGTTAAGTCTAAGTGAAGGAGCTTGAAGGTGTTCTTGAGTAAGAGGGAGAATGCTTCTCTTCAAGTGTTGGGAAAATGAAAGTGTAGAGATCATCAATGCGACCATTCTTATTTATAAAAGGAAAGAAAGGCTTCATAGCAAAATAGAAACTTGTAGGGGCTTATGGTTAATTTACCAAGCTTCTTCAAGAAGCTTAACCTTTAGATTGATAGGAGTGGTTGGTAAATCCCCCAAAAGACGGGGAGCTATGATTTGCAGCTTTTTTTTTTTAAAAAAAATATTGATTTAGGCCTAAAAGTGGTGGGCTGAAAATTGGGTTCAATTGTTTGGGCTCGTTTTGGGCCAAAACAGTGTATAAATGAAGTTTCAAATGCTATAAAACTTTTTAGATGTAAAAAAATATTTTGATGATAAAACAATTTTCACGATTGCAAAAATGATTTATCGTTTGAAAGCGGAGCGTTAAAATTTTGATTAGGAAAATTTTTGGGGTGTTACATGAGGAATCTTCCCTAGGTTTGATGTTTTCTTCTAATTTAAATTATTAATGCCCGACTAAAGCTTAGATGCAAGAAAATTTGCATTTATTTTTTGTTGTGTTCCATGGAGTACTGTAGGTAAAATTTGTCTATAGAGTCCAAAGACAATTATTTTCCCTCCAAATGTCTCATTGTAGCAATCAGTGATACTTACAATAATTTATTAAATGCCTCTGTAATCCTATGATCTGCATCAATGCCTAATCTAAATGATTAATTTAGCTGTTAATATCATTCTTGCCAAACTTGATATTTTGCTTATTTTGGCTTCTAATCTTTCATGCAAATCAATTGGTAACATAAAACTAGTGTGTTGTACAACCCCCTGGCAATAAAAATGCAGCCACATCGGAAGATGCAAAAGCAAGAGCTATATGACATCTTGATCAAACATAGGCCAATAGAGTTCTATATAAGAAGGTTTTACTAGTTCTTCCGAGCCCATCAATAAAGAATGCTCCTGGTTTATTTAAATCAACTCGATGAATGACATCTTAAATGCCCTTTTTTCCCATTCAATTTCGATATGTAAAGCAAATGTTCATTTGGGATGGCTATGTTTCATTCATGTAAAACCCGAAAATTTTTCTAATTAATTTTTAAATGAAAATTCACTTAATTTAATTTTTAAATAGTCAATTTTAATCGATCTAATTTTTCCAACGTTTTTTAGAAAAATTTTAATCGGTAGCCAATTTTTTACCGATTTGAGATTTTTCTCTCAACAGAAAATATTTTACCACTTTCAAAAGATTTATTTTACACTCAAAAATTATTGTACACATTATTGTGGCCCAAGAAACAATTTTAGCCCAACATATAACCCAAAATTAAAGCCCAATTGCTAACCCAATTCAAAAAATCCTTGTATACACCAATTAGTGTTTTATATAAACAAATTATATGTGTGTATATATATATCTACACACACACACACACACACACACACA
>JACFYI010003119.1:385610-401073 GCA_014898755.1 Handroanthus guayacan | reverse complement strand
TAAGGTATGAATCTGGGGACCAGATTCTCTTAAGGGGGGAAGAGTGTAAGGACCATATAATTTCCTTAATTTAAATCTTAAAACCCCAATAGTTATCCAGGAATTATTTTAAAACATTTTGAGAAAAATTTTAATCGGTAACGAATTTTTCGCCGATTTAAAATTTTTCTCACAAGTAGAAATGTTTTCATATTTTAAAAATTTTATTTCCAACCAAAGAATTTTTGGAAATTTTGATTTTTCCCCAAAAGATGCCCATAGCCATATATTTAAACCCCTACTTTTAAAATTTATTCCCTTAAACGGTTATAAACCTTTAAGAAGCGAAAAACTCGTTTTAAAAATTTTTCTTTCAACCAAAACCATACCCTTAACTTCAAAAATTATATTTTAGCCCAAAATATTTTTGAATTAACCATTTCACCCCATTGTTTCAAAAATTTTAAAATATAGCGCCGTTTTGAACGATTTTTATCGCTATTGTCCAACATACTTTAAAACGGCAAAATCACTTCGATTTAGCAACCAAAAATATTATTTCAATCAAATATGGACCAAATATGATATTTTTAACCCAAAACCAAGCTCTTGGATCTAAGAAATTGAGCCCAATGCTTTGTTATTTCTTTTAGCCCACAACTAAGCCCAAAACCTAATTTTTGAAAAAAAAAATGAAAGGCAAAAATAAGCTCAGCCGATTCACACACTCCACACACACTCACCATGTGAAATAAAATGAAGCCAAGTGGTCAAGATCTAGAAACACAATGAGCTCATGGCTTAGCTCATAAGGAAAACACCATCATAAGCCTTAATAAATGTTATACATTATATTCTACCAACATACATACATGTATATACTTTGAGGAGTATATACAAGGAATAAAATAAAGCATAAAACATAAAAACAACACTGCCCTAACTCAGAAAAAAAAATCGAGAGAGAAGAGAGAAGAAAAAGAAAAGAAAAACCGTGAGAAAAGGGAAGAGAAAAAGAGAGCAAAAACTTCAACTTTCCCTCAATTTTAAACCATAAAATTTAAAGGAGAGTGGTGTAGTGAACTCATCTAGACTCAAATCTTCAAGCTTGGGTAAGTTTTGATTGTATTTAGTTAGTAGATTTGTTGAAAATCATGTGAACTTTAAGAAAACTCACTTCTATGCTAGGTGATTAGGGAGTAAGTGGACTATCTACTTGAATCTTGAAGCAAATCCATCATACAAGGTAAAAATCATAACACTCCCTACCTTTATGTTAAATTTTCAGATCATGGTTTCTCTCTCTTGATTCATGAATTGATATGGTTGCTATGAGAGTGCTTGTGTTGGCTTTATCTTGGTTATGGCTAGATGTATGAGCTATTTGTTTACTCTCATGTGATTAATGATTGTTGTTGGAGCTAAATCTGATTTGTGCTTAGAGAACCATGATTTTGACCTTAGGGATATAAGAATGATAGTGGATCATCATGTAGATTTAGTGGTTGGGTGATTTCCCAAAAGATATGAAGTATTGAAAACTTGGACTGTTCTCGGGTAGAAAGGCAGAACACTTACCTTATTTTGAAAAATCGAAAACTACACTTATATTACTCTAAAAATTTCATATAAGGTACCGTTAGAAACCTATTTAAGTCTAGATGATGATAGAACCAAGAATCAACTGAATCCACAGAGGAAAATGGTAGAAACATTCGTTTGAATAAAACCTACTATTTTGGCTGGGACAGGGGAAGTCTCTGTTCTAACCTTAAACTCAAAAATTCATAACTAGACAACCACATGTCCAAAAAATCCACCCAATATATCATTTGAAACCTTGTTGAGTTCAGTTATCATTAGAATCAAGAATAACCCAAATCCATGAAAGAAAAAGCCCAAAAACACCGTTTAATCCCAACATGTCAGTTTTTTTGGGTAGCAGGAGCTACAGTGGAACCGGCCTTAACCCTTTCCCCAACTTCAATTCATTGTAAACCATTCATTTCTTCATCAAATTGAACCAAAAAATATTGGTTAGAAACCTTGTTAAGTGTAGATGACCATAGGCTCAAGAATTTTTAAGATTCATAAAGGAATCAACCCAGAATATTTGGTGAACCCAAACCTATCCAATTGATTCGAGGGTTCGGCAGATTCTTGTGTCAACTTTAAAAATTTATAACTAGAGTTTTACTTGTCAGATTTTCAATATAAAACCACCGTTGAAAAGCTTGTCGAGTCTAGATAGTTGTAGGGCTAAATTGCCAATTTTAACTCATCAAAATATATTTTTAAGAAGGCTTGGAAAATTACTGCCGCCCCAAAATCTTCTCAAAAACTTGAATTTTGGTGATTTTCTTTAAAAATTTTTCCCTAAACCCCTTAAATCTAATATGATGATCCGATTAGAATTCTTATACCCGTATCCGTATTCCTTGAATTTTGTGTCTCATTTATTCGAATTTAACGTTGATTTCTTGATATTTTTGAATGCTCCACATATGAAAAACCTAAATGCATGAGTGTTGGGCCCCGAGAACCTCAAGGGGGATTTGGTTGGGCGTTGCAGCACGTCGACCTAACCCTTGAGACTTCTCTAACATTGAGGTAGCTAGGAGGAAACTTGGAGATAGGTTTTCGAATAGTTATGCTCGGCACGTGGTCGACCGTGCCTAATGTTTAATGGCTTACCTCGGGCAGCCACCCGAGAGGCAAATTGGAGGAATAAGGTTGATAATATTTGATGATATAAGGGTGACAGATCTACCAAATATTTGCTTCCGCCTTATATGATTTTTTTGACATTTATAGTATATCTTGATTTTCCGAGCTCACAGCTACCTTAAATTATCCACTTTGAGATGAATGTTAACGTTTGGCTTGATATCTTGTTTTAATTCCTTGATCACTATTTCTTGAATTCCCGTTATGATTTTTACTAAGTCTCTAGACTTACTTTAAATCTCTTTAAAATATGTAGATGAGTGATTCGGACTTGAGATTGTGTTTTCCCATCGTTTTCGTGGTGGACGACCATGTGAGACGCCGAAGCATTGAGTTTTCTGTTCATGTTCACTTCACGGTTTCGAGAGCCCCGGGAGGGTGGTACCTTTTTACTAACACTTACACTTACGGCCAGATAGTGACCTACCTTACTGGGGAACCTCTAGACTAGTTTTTCTTTTATTTTATTTCGGTTTGTAATGTCGTAAACTTAACTTTATATCTAGTGGGTATAAGAATATAAATTATCGGTGGATGTAAGTACTGAATCTCGTATTTTGTAAATGATGTAAATTATAGAGTGCTTGTAAGATAGGCTGGGTATCTTATGAAACTAAGATTTTGTACATGATGTAAAGTGTGGTTTAGTAAGTTCTACGAACTTTATGTTTAGTAGTAACAATTGTTCTTGCCCCACGAAGTTATCATAGTACAATCGCTCAAATATTACAATAAACTTTAAGCAAACGTTTAAACTAAGTTCTATTGAAAATCACGGAAAACTTTCGTGGAAAAAATTAAAAATAAATTTTATTGGAATAATCAAAAATGAGTTTTAATGGATTCTTTAAATTAAGTTTTATTGAGATAATCAAGTATGAATTTCATGGGAATATTTAAAATGAGTTTCATACGGAAAAATATATTTAAAGGGAGCTTGATTTAAAATAATATGTTCATGTTGATTTTAGTGTAACTACACTTATCATTGATTGTGAGTAACGTCCCGAAAACTAGGGCGGAGGTGCACTAGGATCCCGGGGCTACAGACTTAATGCATCAAGTGTTTCGTCCCTACGTAGATTGCTTCGTAGTGATCTTCATTGATGATATTCTGGTTTATTCCAAATCAAAAAAGAAACATGAAGAACATTTAAGAATTGTCTTTCATGCTCTCAAGGAGAATAGATTGTACTCTAAATTTAGTAAGGGTGAATCTTGATTGAAAAGAGTAATTTTCTGGGTCATATCATGTCTCAAGATGGACATGAAGTGGACTCGGGAAAAATTAAGGTAGTTCTAAATTGGAAGTAACTAGAAACAGTTACCGAAGTGAGAAGCTTTCTAAGACTGGCAGGCTATTATAGAAAATTCATTCAGGACTTTTGTAGATTAGCCGACCCTCTCACTCAGCTAACAAAGAAGGAACAACGATTTATCTAGGATAAGCAGTGCGAGAAAAGTTTTCGGGAGCTGAAGAAAAGATTGACAACATCTCCAATACTGGCACTACCAAATAATTCGGGAGAGTTCACTGTATATATCGATACTTCAAAAGAAGGATTGGGGTGTGTACTTATACAAAGAGGCAAGGTGATCGCACATGCTTCAAGGAAATTGAAAACTCACGAGCAAAACTATTCTACCCATGATTTGGAGTTGGCAGCTGTTGTTTTCGCCTTGGCAAAGTGGCATCACTATCTGTATGGAGTCAAGATAGAAGTATACACAGATCACAAAAGCTTGAAATATATATTCCGCCAGAAAAATCTGAATTGGAGGCAACGGCGATGGATGGAATTACAATTTCACCATCGCTTATCACCCTGGCAAAGCAAATGTAGCTGCAGATGGTCTGAGTCAAAAGAATAAATTGACTAATATGAGCATCTATCCAGAAATATACAATGAAATTTTGAAAGATTAGGAAAAGGATATTTGGATATAGAATCTTAAAACAACCATGAGGCCTGAGTTCAAAGTTGATAAAAGGGCTTATTACGGTTTAACGGTAGGGTGTGTGTGTTCCGACAGAGGCACAGGAAAGAGTGCTATCTGCGGCACATTAGACTAAGTATTCTATACACTCCAGTGGAACAAAAATGTACAAAGACGTGAAGCAAAAATTTGGTGGGAAGGAATGAAAGTAGGTATAGTAAGATACATTCAGAAGTATCTAACTTGTCAGCTCGTCAAAGCAAAACACAGGAGACCATCTGGAAAACTGCAATCACTCCAGATCCTAAATTGAAAATGGGATCAAATCACGATGGACTTTGTAACAGGTCTACCTGAAGTCTAGGGAGGTTATGATAGTATTTGGATTATCATTGACAGACTTACCAAATCAGCCCACTTTTTACCTATCAAAACCTAATACAATATAGAATAACTTGCCGAAGTCTATGTTAAGGAGATAGTACGTTTACATGAAATTCCACAGATTATTGTCTCTGACAGAGATCTAAAATTTATGGCAAGATTATGGAGAAAATTACAAGAACATCAGTGGATGAAGTTACTCTTCAGTATTGCAGCATATCCTCAGACAGATGGCCAATCTGAAAGGGTTATTCAAATACTAGAAGACATGCTTAGAGTTTGTACCTTGAATTTCCCTGGGAATTGGAATAAGCATTTACCTTTAGTGGAATTTACCTATAATAATAGCTATCAAGCTTCAATTCAGATGGCGTCATATGAAGCTTTATATGGTCGAAAATGTAGATCGCCATTACACTGGGATCTAGATAAATCCTGAAGAACAACACCTGAGGGAGAAAATGAAACGCCACCTGAGCCGATACAAGAAGCTATCGAGAAAATCCAAATCATAAAGGAAAACATGAAAACAGTGCAGGATCGTCAGAAGAGCTATGCAGATCGACGTCGAAAAGATCTGGAATTCAATGTTGGAGACCAGGTATTCTTAAAAGTTTCACCACAAAAGGGGATCCAAAGATTAGGAAAAATTGGTAAACTGGCTCCAAGATATGCTGGACCCTTCGAAATTACCGAACGAGTGTGACTAGTCGCATATCGATTAGAGCTACCACCTAATCTTACCGGAATCCACGATATTTTTCATGTATCCCAACTTTGAAAATACCACCCAGACCTTTCACATATCATCGAGCACATTGAAGTGCCAATCCAAAGCAACCTCACCTATATAGAACAACCTATCCGTGTCTTAGATTCCCAAGTCCGACAACTTCTGAATCGACAGAACCCCAAGTCAAAATACTATAGCGGAATCAGAAAGTAGAGGAAGCGACTTGGGAACATGAGGACGAGATGCGAGAAAAATATCCGCACCTCTTTGAATAAGGTATGAAGTTGGGGACCAAATTATTTTAAAGGGACGAGAGTGTAAAGACTTGAGAATTCCCTTAATTTCAATCTTAAACCTTCTTATTTAATCAATAAATATTTTGAAATGTTTTGAGGAAAATTTTAATCGGTAATTGATTTTTCGTCGATTTGAGATTTTTCATACAATTAATGATATTTTATCATTTTCAAAGAATCTATTTTATATTAAAAAATTATTGAAATTATTATTTTTTCCCAAAACTTCCATAACTATATATTTTTAAATCCTTAGTTTTAAAAATATTTTATTTTCCGGCTACAATTTCTTGGTAAAAAAAAACTCGTCTTAAAATTTTTCTTTCGACCAAAACTTACGAAGAGCACCCTATTAACTTCAAAAATAATATTTTAGACCCAAAAGATTTTTAAATTTTTATTTTTATCCCTAAATTTTAAGAATTTTAAAATATAGCACTGTTTTAAACGATTTTAATCGCTATTGTCCGAAAGACTTCAAAACGGTGAAATTATTTCGGTTTAACAACCAAAAATTTTATTTCAATCAAATGTGGTCCAAATATGATATTTTTAATTCAAAACCAAGCCCATTGACCCAAGGAATTGAGCCCAACATATTGTTAATTTTTCAAGCCCGCAAACCAAGTTCATTTTCAATTTTTGACCTAAAAAAAAAGAAAAAAAGAAAAATGGTTCAGCAACTGAACACACACATACGCACACCCACTATGTGATGAAATATTGTGATAAGAGCATGTGTTAAATTAAAAATTTAGAACATCTATTACCTCATGGCTTAGGTCTTTTTTCCAAAATTATTATTTCTAGCAATAAATGCTAAGTATTTTTCTATGAAAAAATACATACATGTATATACATTAGAGTGTATATACATAAGGAAAGAAAGAGAGAAAACAACTCCATAACTCAGCCATTTTTCACCCTCAAAACCCAAACAAGAAGAGAAGAAAAACTAAGAAATTCTACCCAGTTTCATTCCATATTTCTCTATAAAAACTTAAGGAGAATTGCTAGGGATCTTTCTCCTACTCAACTTATCGAGTTAGGTAGGGATTAGTTAAGTTTTAGTAGATGATTTGCTTGAATTAAGTGAAACTTAAAGAGATTTCTTTCCATGATACGATCTAGTGGTGTGCTTGAAGAACATAGTTGGAAACTCCGAAGTTGAACCACCAAAAGATAAAGATCATAACACTCCACCCTCTTATTTGTAAAGTTAGATCATGGTTCCATTTTATCTTGATATATGGATAATAATCTTGCTATGATATTGGCTGTTTTGGCTTTGAATTGGTTATGGCTTGATGTGATGAGTTATTTGGCTTATTCTCATATGATTGTTGATATTGTTGATGGAGCAAAACTTAGCTTGAACTTAGAGGACCATGAATCTAACCTTATGATTATAAGGATTATAGTGGATCATCACTTAGATTTAGTGGTTAGGTGGTTTCTTAAAATAAATGAAGTTGGAAAACTTTGGTTGTTCTTGGGTAGCTCTAAGACAGACCACTCATCTCATTTAGAAAAATTGAAAACATCACTTTTACTACTCAAAAAATTCTATATAAGGTACCATTAGAAATCGCTTTGAGTTCAGATGATGATAGAACCAAGAATAACCTGAAACCATGGCGAGAAATAGGAGAAAATTGCATTTAAATTGAACCTCCCCTTTTCAATGAAGTCAGGGGATGTTCCTCTCACAACCTCAGGTTTAAAAAGCCATAACTAGAAATCCATAAGCCCAAAAAATCCACAAAGTATACCATTTGAAACTCTATGGAGTGTAGTTATTATTAGAATTGAGAACTACTCAAATCCATGAACGAAAAGGGCCAAAAACTCTATTTAAATTGAACTTTCCAGTGTACTGGGGAAACAGAGCACCCTCTGGAACTTGTCCTAACACATCCCCCAAGTTTAACTCATTGGAAACCACTTTTTTCTTCACCAAATCTAACCCAAAAATATTAGTTAAAACCCTTTGTTAAGTGTAGATAATAATAGGCTTAAGAATTTCTCAAATCCATGAAGGACTCAACCCAGGAAAATTCGTAAACTCAAACATGTCCTGTTGATTCAGGGATTCGGCAGATTTTTGGGTCAATTTTAAAAATTTATAACTAAAGTTCTATTCGTCGGATTTTTAATATAAAACCACCTTAGAAAGAGTGTCGAGTCTAGATAACTATAGAACCAAATTACCAGATTTAACTCTTCAAATTACATTTTTAAAATAGCTTGGAAAATTACTGCCGCACCAAAATTTCTCAAAACTTGAGTTATTTGGTGATTTCCTTAAAACAACCTTTAAAAATTGTCCCCTAAACTCCTTAAATGTAATATGATGATCCAATTAGAATTCGTATACCCCTATTCTCATTTTCTAATTTCTTAGCCCGATTATTCGAATTTGATATTGTTTTATGACTTCTTGAATGCTCCAAAAATGAGAACCTTATTGCATGTTTGTTAGGCCTCGAAAACCTCAAGGGGGAATTGGTTGGGCGTTACGGCACGTCGACCTAACCTTTGAAACTTCTCTATCATTGAGGTAGCTAGGAGAAAACTTGGACATAGATTTTCGAAGAGTTATCCTCAGCACACGGTCGACTGTGCCTATTGTTTATTGGCCTATCTCGGGCGGCCACTCGAGAGGCAAAATAGAGGAATAAGGCTAATATTATTTGAAGATATATGGGAGACAGATCCACCAAATACTAGTTCAACCTAATTGATTTTGACATTCATAATACGATTTGAATTTTCGAGTTCATATTTGCATTAGATTGAATTATCACCTTCGATATAAATGTCAATGATTAACTGGACTTCTCCTATTAATTTCTTGAGTCCTAACCCTTGATTTTCCATTATGATTTTTACTATGTCTCTCGACTTTAGTTCTCTTTATAATATGTAGATGAGTAATCAGGGTTGAGGTTGTGTTTTGCTTTTTCATTTATCATGGATGATCATGATCGACATGTGAGCATCGAGTTTTCTGTCCATATACACTTCTTAGTAACTAGGGCCCCAGGAGGATGGTTTCTCTACACAAATACCTATACGCATGGCGAGTTTGTGGACTACCTGCTTACCGAGCCTCTAGATTAGGATAGTTTTTTTCCTTTCTTAGTATATCGGATTGTACTTAAATAAACTTAATATTATGCCTAATGTACATTAAAGAAGTAAATTAGAGTGTGATTTTAAGATAGAGATACCTAGTATGTTGTGGACTTAGAATAATTTGTAAATAATGTAAATTACAAGCTAAGTTAGGTTTTTATGAAATTTTACCTTTTAGTATTAAATGTTGTCTTTGCACAAGAAATAATGTTATAATGTCCACTAATATTTATAAGTTTAAAATAAGTTTTATTGAAATATTCAAGATAAGTTTTATTTAATGAATATATTCAAGATAAATTCATTAAATTTAATGTATTTTACATAAGTTCCTTTCAAATGTATTCATGTTGATTTTAGTATTTAGTTAAACTATTCCTATTATCGAAGGTGAGTAATGTCCCGGAAACTAGTGCGGAAGTGCACTGGGACCCTGGGACGTTACAACTCCAATGTACAATATTTTCAAGCTTACCAAAGAAGATTTCTTTGGAAAGTTTAATCTTTCTTTTTTCCCCTTTTTGATTCCTTAAGAATTTTTTTTTTAAAGATGTGTATGTGTGTGTGTGTGTGTATATATATGTTTGCCGAGAGAGAGAGAGAGAGAGAGAGAGGAAAATGAAAATGAAGGAGGCTAAGGAATTTTGGTTCTTGAAATTGAGAGCATGTGTTTGATTCATTCTTGCTTCTCCTATTTATAAAAGAAGTGGAGTTCAATCTATCGCCATCAAATGTTGCTGATAAAAGATGGAAGTCCTTTCAAAGGATATTTTCGGCTGCTCAAATCTGCAGCAAAATCTAATGTTTCATTTTATTTATTTATTTTTTTTGAAAAATATTGATTTGGGCCTTCTACTATTAGGCTAAAAATTAAGTGTATTTGGGCTTGGAATTAAGCTTGTTTGGACCAAAATGGTGCGTAAACAAAGTTTCAAATGCTAGAAAATTTTTCTGATGTAAAGAAATTATTTTGATTGATAAAACAATTTTTGTGATTGCAAAATGATTTATCATTTGAAAAATGAAAAGTTAATTAGAGGAATTTATGGCATGTTACACTTTCCTCCCTTAAAAGAATTTAGTCTCCAGATTCATACGTTATTCGAATAGGTGAGTGTACTTTTCCCATATTTCATCCTCACCTTCCCAAGTGGCTTATTCTAGTTCCTTATTTCTCCAAAGCACTTTAACTTGAGGTATCCTATGATTCCTAGACTCATACATATATAAGGTCACTTTGAAGGGGAACATCAAAATGCTCAATGACATTGTGAATCTAGGATATGAATAGGCTACACTACATATAACTTGAGGTATCCTATCGAGATTCGATATGGTATTTCTGCAACTTAAAGATATGGAACACATTGTGAATTCTAGCAAGATTCGGTGGAAGATCCAGTCAATAGGCTATAGGGCCGATCCATTTGATAATCTCAAAGGGTCCCGTGTACCTAGAATTTAGTTTTTCGATCTGATCTGTTCTACGGATTTACTTCTCTGGATGACTTTCAGAAATACTTTATCTCTGATATTGAATTCCAAGTCCACTCTCCGTTTATCAGTATAGCTTTTCTGGGCAATCCTAAGCTATTTTCATATTTTTCTTGGTGATTTGGATTTTGTCTATCACTTCTTGTATCAGTTCAGGTTGCAAAGCGCCATTTTCTTTATTTGACATGTTCCTGGCTTTATCTAGATCCAAATGAATAGTTGATTTGCATCTTCTGCCATATAATGCTTCGTATGATACCATCTGAATGAAGGCTTGATAGTTATTATTGCAGGCAAACTCTACTAGAGGTAGATGCCTATCCTAATTTCCATGAAAATTCAGGACACATGCCCGCAACATGTCCTCTAGAATTTGAATTACTCTTTCTGACTGTTCATCAGTCTGGGAATGAGCAGCAGTGCTAAAAAAATAATTTTGTCCCCAAATGTTCTTATAGGCTCCTCCATAGTCTTGCCATATACTTTGAATCTCTGTGGGAGACAATATTTTGAGGAATTTCATGTAATCTTATTATCTTCGTAATATAAATCTCGACGAACTTTCAACATTATACTGGGTTTTGCTGGCATAAAATGTGCTAACTTTGTACGTCTATCAACCACAATCCAGATACTATCATATCCTCTTCGTACAACAAGTAGATCTATCACAAAGTCCATGGTAGTTTGATCTTAATTCCAACTTGGGATAGGGAGCGGTTGTAATTTTCCAGATGGTCATTAGTGCTCTGCTTTCACAAGTTGGCAGGTCAGACATTTCTGAATATAATCAGCTATATCTTTCTTCATACATTCCCACCAGAACTTCTATTTTAGGTCTCTATACATCTTTGTTCCTCCAGGATGTACCGAAAATTTAGTTTGATGTGCTGCAAATAGCACGCTTTCTCTCATTTGCTGTAGGAACACATGCCCAATTTTTAAACCGTAATAACCTATCTGCGTCGATCCTAAAATTGGGTTTCATATCAAACTTAAGCTTCTGAACCTAGTCATCTCCCTCTTGGGCTTTTAAGATTTCTTTGAACAGTTTTGGATTGATGTTCATATTTGCTAACTTTCCTTTTTGACTCAAGGCATCGGCAATGACATTTACCTTTTCAGGGTGATATGTGATGGTGAAGTCATAATCCTCCAGAAACTCCATCCATCGTCATTGCCTCAAATTTAAGTTTTTCTGACTAAAAATGTATCTCAGGTGCTTATGGTCGGTAAAAACTTCAATCTTACCTCCATATAGATAGTTCAATCTCAGGTGCTAAGGCAAAGACTACTGCTGCTAACTTTAAATCATGAGTAGAGTAGTTCAACTCATAATTTTTCAACTCTCTTGATGTGTAAGCAATCACCTTGCCTTTCTATAATAAAACACATCCTAGTCCTTTTCTCAAGGTGTCAGTATAAATAGTAAATTTCTCTTACCTGCTAGGCAGTGCAAGTACTAGAACTGTTGTCAATTTCTTCTTTAATTATGCAAAATTTTCCTCTCACTGTTGATCCCAAATAAATTCTTGATCTTTCTAGGTCAGTCTAGTAAGTAGTCCGGCCAACTTAGGTAAGTTTTGGATAAACTTTCAATAATATCCAGCCAATCCCAGAAAACTTCTCACTTCGGTAATAGTTTCTAGTCTCTTTTATTTAAGAACTGCTTCAACTTTTTCTGGGTCTACTTTCAGTCCATTTTCTGATATTATATGCTCCAGAAAAGTAACACTCTTCACCCAAAATTATCACTTGCTGAATTTGATATACAACTTATACTTTTTTAAAGTTTGAAGGACGATTCACAAATGTCCTTCGTGCTCCTTTTCCGACTTCGAATAGACCAAAATGTCATCTATCAATATTACCACGAAGCAATTGAGGTATGTACCGAACACTTGATGCATTAAATCCATAAACATCACAGGAGCATTTGTTATTCAAAAGGACATTACTACAACTCAAAATGCCCATAACGGGAATTAAATGCAATTTTACAAATATTTGCTTTCCGTATTTTTAACTAATAGTACCCCTGCCTTAGATCCAACTTAGAATATACAACAGACCCCTGAAGATGATCAAATGATTCGTCAATATGGGGTAAGGGGCATTTATTCTTGATGGTCACTTTATTTAACTCACTGTGTAACGCCCCGGATTTCAATGCATTCTGTCCCGAAATTCGGAGTGCTACTCGTTTACAGAACTTAACTAAAACCATAAACAGAATTTCTAAAACACCATTTTCATAACTTAACGATTCAGATATTCTAAAATACAGGCTGAAAATTTTTGAAATACATTACAAGATCCAACTTATAAGCCAAATATATCCATAGTTCAAACAGGAATTAACTAAACCGAAATATTACATCCGGATATTCTAACTATTACAAGCTGGCAATCTAAACATTCCTAACGAATCAATAATCTAAACATTCATCATTCCTAGATACATGCTTTAGACATGAATTCCAAAGAGAACGCCAGATATTAACATGGGACTTCAATCACTCAATCCACAATCAAGAACCAACATGATGTTTATGGAATCATGAGTCCACTGACCTAGTAAAACTTATGACAGAGGACGGGAGTACAAGATTCAATGATGAACATATCAAGAATGGAAATCATAAATGTGACCTCATATAATATTTCAGAACAACAAAACGAACAGAACAAACGGGTATCATAAATCATATGTTATATTCATGTCAAGAAAGCTTATAAGACTGATTCAAACGTTTGGTGGATCTGTCACCCTTATAACTCCAACATGTAACATACATATACTCCTTATCCCTTCGTTTTGCTTCTCTGAGCCGTCGCTTAAAGAGAGCCATACAATATTTGAGACACAGTCGCCGTAGCACGGTCGACTATGAGTCTCAGGAGTAACTCTTCTGAATCCTACCTCCAGGACCCTTCCGAGTTATCCAACTTACAAGAATTTCCAAGGGCTCAGATTGTCGATCCGATATCGCCCAATCAGATACCCTTGAAAATTTCCAGGGCCCAACATTCATACGTTCATATAGGCTTGGAACAAACTGAACATATCAGAAACATGTCGTAATATATAGCCTCTTAAGGCACATTTTCAATTGTCCACTCATATCAAACAAACGATTTAGAATTTGGCCATTCATATCATTCAAATGGTTCGAAATAAGAACAAACGGAACATATCAGAAACATATTGCCACAATGGCTCATATCAAACGAATGAACGAATCAAACATACAAATCGAGTTTGAATTTTGGACTTAGAGATATTATTTAGAAGTCTAAAACACCTTTAAAGGAGTGAAAATGAAATCAATCAGTAACAAACGTAATTTTTTAAATTCATTTGATTCGAACTTGAATTAACAAAGTATTCATTTTGAAAATTTTAAATCATTGAAATGAGGTAGAAAATGGGCGTAAAATAACAAAAGAAGTCAAGAAACGAAGTTCGGAATCTGACCTAGGTGCATCCGCGCTCAAAAACGGGCTCGCTCGCGCCGAACGGCATAAAATCTCTTGTTTGGGGGCGATCGCGATACTATTCACGCGCCGTCGCGCCGTGAATAGTACCGTGTGCAGTAAAATTTTTTTTTTAATTTTTGGTAATTCTTCATAATTTTTCCTACAACTTTTGTAAAGCATGTTCTATAAACTTCTAAGTCTATAGAAATCATGTGGGCTCTGCCCGCGCAGGTTCGAATCCTGCCGACCACGTTTTTCTGGGGACTGTATTAGTGTCTTTGTGCTGTTGCTGTGGCAGCCCAGAAACCTTTGAACATTTGTTCTTTTCCGGCCCTGTTGCTAGTGCAGTTTGGAGGCACTTTGAATGCTTATTTGGAATTCCACATGTGGAGACTGATGACTTTCAGTACATTCTTGCTGCCTGGAAGCTTAATGCCCCTGTAAAGCAACACGTGCTGACCTTGCTGCCCATCTTAATACTTTGGTTCTTGTGGTGTGGCCGAAATGACAAAAAACATAAGAACATTCCGTTTACTGCTGACAGAACAATTTGGAGAGCGACTACCTATCTGCTTCACCTTGCTGCTGCTAAACTTTTCACAGCTAAGGCTTGGGATGGATTTCGGCACGTTGCGTGTCGGTTGGGGATAGCCTTGCCTCTTGGCAAGCAAAAACAAGTTAAGATTGTCCGATGGCTCAAACCAAGTCCTGGTTGGGTGAAATTGAACACGGATAGTGCATGTAGGGGCAACCCAGGCCCGGCGACGGCGGCGGGAGTCGTTCGGAACTATGATGGGCAGCCGTTGCTCATGTTCTCTAAGTTTCTGGGGGATAGGACTAATTGCTTTGCGGAATTATATGCAATCTGGCGTGGCCTAGACTTGTGTCTTTCTGAAAATTTTGGTCGAATATGGGTTGAAACTGACTCACTGATTGGTTTACAGCTTCTTCCACCTCCTCAACTTGGCCAATGGCAGTTGCAGTACCTCATTCAGAAAATACGCAAGCTCACAGAACTTATGGAGGTCAAATTTACGCACATCTATAGGGAAGGGAATTCGGTGGCTGATCTTTTAGCGAATGATGGTTTTTCTCATTTGCATTTTAAATTCTATGATGTTGCGCACTTGAGGGGTAAGCTCTTGGGCCTTCTGCGTTTGGACAGGTTAGGATATCCATATATTCGATACAAATGATGTTCAATTTGCTATGTTTGCTGTGGCTGTTTTGATTGTGTTTTTGCTTTGGTGGATTAACTAAGTGGTGAATTTTCTGCTGGCATTGATATTGGTTA
>JACFYI010003119.1:365199-377656 GCA_014898755.1 Handroanthus guayacan | reverse complement strand
CGCCCACTTTAGTGCCCAAGTCAGAATCCTTCCCCATGTGTTGTGCGTCTTAGGAGCTTAGGTACACATTTCAAGCGCTTAAGCGTTTGAACTCACGTTTCACGGCTCCATTTATCGGCTATTTTTCCAAATTTAAATCAAAATTCAACTTTGATAAGCAAAAATTCATGCAAAATAAAAAAGACAAGCAAAAATCACAGAAACAAAAATGAACAGAAAGTAATAAAATCTTGGGTTGCCTACCAAGCAGCGCTTGATTTATAGTCATCGGCTTGACTGTTTAGGTCATTCAATTGACTTCATTTAAGGTGATCGAGGCGTGTTGACGATCAACCACTTATCCCTAATAGTGTTTAATTTTTTGCGCATTTACTTTGAATCGATTTCTGGAGCTTTTATTTTCCAATTCCACTGCTCCATGGGGAAAAACTTCAATAATGCGAAACGGTCCAAACCAACGGGATTTTAGTTTGTCAGGAAACAAATTGAAACAATAGTTGAATAGCAGCACATATTATCCTGGCTCAAAACTGCGCTCCATAATCTTTTTGTCATGCCATCTTTTTGTCTTCTCCTTATAGATTTTGGCATTTTCATATGCTTGGAGTCGAAATTCGTCCAATTCATTGAGTTGGAGTAATCTTTTCTCCCCTGCAGCCTGCATATCAAAATTTAGTTTCTTAATAGCTCAATATGTATTATACTCAAATTCGACCGGCAAATGATATGCTTTCCCAAAGACCAAACTATATAGAGACATCCCTATAGGTGTTTTGAAAGCAGTCATATAAGCCCAAAGTGCTTTGTCTAGACGTTTAGACCAATCCTCATGAGTGGAACTTACAATTTTCTTAAGAATTCTTTTAATCTCTCAATTAGACACTTCAATTAGTCCATTAGTTTGAGGGTGCTAAGGAGTGGAAATTTTATGTTTTACACCATATTTGGACAACAGAGCATCGAAACTTCGATTATAAAAATGGGTTCCCCCATCACTGATGATTGCCCTAAAAGTGCCAAATCAGGTAAAAATGTTCCTTTTAATAAAATTAACTACTACCTTAGAATCATTACTCGGAACTGCAACAGTTTCTACCCATTTAGACACATAACCAACAGCGACTAAAATATACGGACTACCAAAAGATGGGACAAATGGTCCCATAAAATTGATTTCTCAAACATCAAATAATTCAACTTCTAATATCGTATTTAGGGGCATCTCATGTCTCCTGGAGATGTTTCCTGTTCTTTGGCATCTGTCACAATTAGCAACAAACGAGTAAGCATCTTTAAATAAGTTAGGCCAATAAAAATCATATTGCAAAATTTTTGCAGCAGTTCTATCTCTCTGAAAATGACTACCATATGGGGATGCATGAAACTACTCAAGGATATCATTCATTTCAACCTTAGGCATACAACATCTCAAGATATTATCAGAACATTGCTTAAAAAGAAAAGGTTCATTCTAGAAATATTATCGAGTATCAAACAAGAATCTTTTCTTATATTGTGTATTAAGGTCGAAAGGAATGATTCCACAAGTCAAACAATTCACAATGTCAGCATACCATAGCACATCCTTCGCTACTATTGCAAGCAATTGCTCATCAAGAAAGTTGTCATTTATCAAATTAGGTTCATCAATTTTAGCAGGAGATTCAAGCCTAAATAAATGATCAGTTATTTGGTTTTCAGTTCCTTTTCTATCTAGAACATCAAGATCAAATTCTTGCAATAGTAACCCCAACGAATTAGCCTTAGCTTTGCATTATTCTTCTCGATCAAATACCTAATGGCAGAGTGCTTAGTGTACATAATAACCTTAGTACCCACTAAATAAGATCTGAATTTATCAAATGCAAACAAAACAGCAAGCAGTTTTTTTTCAGTAGTCGTGTAATTCAATTGTGCATCATTTAGTGTTTTGCTAGCGTAATAGATCGAGCGAAAAATTTTATCTTTTCATTGTCCTAAAAAAGCACCGATAGCAAAATCACTTGCATCACACATTAGTTCAAAAGGGAATACCCAATCAGGAACAGTTATGATAGGTGCAGAAATCAATCTCTCTTTTAATTAAACACAAAACCCTTATCCCTGCATAGGGTCCCTCCCTCGAGTGGCTACTCGGAGGGATAACTCAGCCAACAATATAACACAGTCGACGTACCACGTGTCATATACTAGTTCTTGGGAAAACCTATCTTTAGACCTTCACGGAACTGTCTAAATGAGAGGAAACCCTCCAAAGGATCAGCTGTTGGCCCGATACTGCCAGATGTCTCTCCTAAGACTTTCAAATGGCCAATCAATCAAACACACAATAAGCTACTAAGGTAATTACAATCATTGGAATTAAATAAGGAAAGTTTCAAACAAGATTCTAACATTGTCAATCACACAAAAGGGTTTCAAGGATAATGATAATCGTTCAAATTAGAGTTTTCAAAGTTCAAACACAGTTCGGACGTTGCCAATCAATTTAGATCGGATTTTGAACACGTAAATTATATATTTGGATTTAGGAGACTTTATCGGAGTAATATGTGGACATAAAAAGGCAAAACGGGTAAAAATACATTAAAAAGTATTTTGGAGTAGGTGCCACTGCCCTTAGGATGGGCATAGACGGCCCAAAATGGCCCAAGCCACTGCCAATGCCCAAATTCGGGCGCATTCAATTTTTTTCAATTTTTAATTTTTTTTATAAACTCCTTATGATAGTAGACCTCCAAATATAAAAAAAAAAAAAAAAAAATTAGACTTAGTTTGTTCTACTCATCATCAAGATTTTTAATTTTTCAAGTTTTGGAAGAAATTTTGCAAAAATAGCAATTTTTATGTTCTTATGTTATCAATGTGTATTTGTTTTCTTTTGTCCATAATTTTAACTCCAACAAATCTCCAACATACACAAAAAATTAATAGCATGTAATAAAACCAAGGGTTTAATAGAAATAAGTGTCCAAGCAAGGAAATATTCATATAGTTTCATCAATATAATTCATCAAGTTTTTTGAGGAGAAATGTTCACCAATTGTTTACCAATTGTCTTCCTTTTATTTTTATATAGATATATATATTTTTTTAAGTGTATAATTATATAATGGGTTGGGCTTTGGGCTAAATTAGGCTAAATTTTTTGACCTAAATTTGGACTAAAATTTTCTTTTGGACCAAAATAATATATTTGATAATTTTCGAGCTCTAGAAAAATTTTTTGAAAGTGGTAAAATATTTTCGATTGGGAGAAAAATCTAAAAATGTTGAAAAATTATCTATAGATTAAAAAGTTTTCCAAAAATATTGTAAAAACATTTATCGATTAAAATCGATGAATTTTAAATTTAATTAGGGGAATTCTCTCATTTTAAAATTTAATTAGGAAAATTCTCGGGTTGTTACAGTTTTAGGTTTTAAAAGATGTGAATGTAAGAATATAGCTAAGGAAATTTTCGAGTTGTTACACTCCCCTCTTAAAAGAATTTGTTCCCTAGAATAAATGAGGTTATTTCTCTCGCATTTTATCTTCATGCTCCTAAGTAGCTTCTTTGACCTTTTAGTTTCGCCAAAGGACCTTGACTTGGGATATTTGTCGATTCCTAAGTTCACGAATTTGGTAATTTAGGATACGTATAAGTTGCTCTACGTATGAGAGATCACTTTGGATGGGCATATCGATATACTCTATGATGTGTGATGGATCAGGGCGGTATTTTCGTAGTTGCGAGACATGAAACACATTATGGATTCTTGTGAGGTTGGGTGGAAGTTGTAACTTGTATGCCATTGGATTGATTCGTTCAATAATCTCAAAAGGTCTCGTATATTTTGGAGTTAGTTTTCCGCTCTTGCCCAATCTCTGAATTCCTTTTCGCGAAGACGACCTTTAGAAATACTTGATCCCTAACTTCAAGTTCCAAGTCCTCTTGTCGCTGATTTGCGTAACTTTTCCGGCAATCCTAAGCTACTTTCTTATTTTTCTTAATGATCTGAATCTTGTTAATTGCCTCTTGTATTACCTTAGGTTGCAGTTTACCCTTTTTTCTACTTGAACTACCCTTTATTTCTTCCAAATCCCAATGTAGAGGTGATTTGCATTTTCTACCATACAATGCTTCGTAAGTTGCCATTTAGACAAAAGCTTGGTAGCTATTATTTTAGCCAAACTCTACCAAAAGTAGATGTCGATTCCAGTTCCCAAGGAAAATCAAAACATAAGCTCTCAGCATATTTTTTAGTATTTGAATAACTCTTTATGATTGGCCATCAGTCTGGAGATGAGCTGCAGTACTGAATAGTAGTTTTGTCCCTAGATGTTCTTATAAACTTTTCCACAATCTTGCCGCTAATTTCGAATCTCTGTCAGAGACAATACTCTGAGGAATGCCATGTAATCGGATTATCTCCTTGATATCGGCAAGTTTTTCAATGTTATATTGGGTTTTGATAGGCAAAAAGTATGCTGATTTTGTAAGCTTGTCAACCACAACTCATATACTATCACACCTTCCTCGTACTACAGGTAGACCTGTTATGAAGTCCATGCTGATTTGATCTCGTTTCCAACTCAGGATTGGGAGCGATTTTAATATTTCAAATGGTATCTGATGCTTCGCTTTCACAAGTTGACAAGTTAGACATTTCTAAATGTGTTCAGCCACATCCTCTTTTATTCCTTCCCACCAAAACTTCTGTTTTAGATCTCTATATATTTTAGTTCCTCCAGAATGCATCAAATACTTAGTCTAATGTGGTGTAGATATCACTCTTTCCCTTATTCTCTCAAGGGCACACACCCTATTCCTGAATTGCATTAACATATTTCTATTGATTTTAAAAATAGAGAAGTCATCTTCTTCTTGGGCTTTTAGAATTTCATCGTATAATTCTAGGTATATGCTTAAATTCACTAATATCCCATTTTGACTCAATGCATCGGCAACCACGTTCACCTTGCCAGGGTGATATGTGATTATAAAATCATAGTCTTCTAAAAATTCCATCTATCGCTGTTGCCTCAGATTTAATTTTTCTGACTGAAAATATATTTCAAACTCTTTTGATCTGTATAAACCTCTATCTTTGCCCCATATCGATAATGATGCCATTTTGCTAGGGCAAATATTACTGCTGCTAACTCTAAATCATGAGTAGGGTTGTTCTACTCATAATTTTTCAACTTCCTAGAGGCATACGTGATCACTTTGCCTTTCTGCATTAACACACTACCCAATTCTTCTTTTGAGGCATCTATATATACAGTGAACTCTTTTGATCCATCAGGCAATGCAAGTACTAGTTCCAATGTTATTCTTTTCTTTAGCTTCAAGAAACTTTCTTCGCACTATTGGTCCCACAAAAATTGTTGATCTTTCTATGTTAACCTTATGAGAAGACCAACTAGCTTAGAGAAGTTATGGATAAATTTTCGGTAATATCTTGCCAATCCCAGAAAACTTCTCACTTCAATAACGGTCTTAGGTTTTTTCCAATTGAGATTTGCACCTCCCTTTTCTGGGTTGGCTTCTAGTCCATTCCAAGAAATTATATGCCCCAGAATGGTTACTCTTTTAAGCTAAAATTCACACTTACTGAATTTAGCGTACAACTTATCTCCTTAAGAGTTTGAAGGATAATTCGTAAATGTCCCTCATGTTCTTTTTTCGATTTAGAATAAATTAGAATATCATCAATGAAAATCACCAGAAAACAATCGAGGTATGGGTAGAATACTGGATTCATTAAATCTATAAATGTCATAGGAGCATTCGTTAATTCAATGGCATTACTACAAATTCAAAGTGTCCATAAAGGAATTAAATGTAGTTTTGGGGATACCTACTTCCCGTATTTTTAACTAATAATACTCCTGTCACAAATCTAATGTAGAATAGACTGCAGACCCTTGAAGGTGGTCAAACAATTCATCAATATGGGATACAGGGTATTTATTTTTTATGACCACTTTATTCAATTCTTTGTAATCGATACACATACTTAGTGAGCCATCTTTCTTTTTCAAAAACATAACCAGATCTCCCCAGGGAGAAGAGCTTGGCCATATGAAATTTTTCTTTCGTTGTTCCTGCAATTGCTTCTTCAATTCTTTTAATTCTGCTGGTACCATTCTATAGGAAATTTTAGAGAAAGGCATTACCTCGAAAATAGTTTCAATTACAAACTTGATTTCTCGATCCGGCGGCAACAAATTTAATTCCTCAAGAAATACTTCTAGAAATTCATTAACTACCTTAACATCCTTTAGCTCAACTTTGTCCTAAGATTTATTAATCAAATAAGCTAGAATTCTTGTCCCTCCTTATTGATAATCTCTCTGGCTTTTACAGCAGAAATGGGAATTAAACTATTGTTCTTGGGTGTGCTGTTAGTGCCTATCCTAACTCCGGTACTCAGCTTAACTGTATTAGCAAAAAGTCCACAATGGCTTGCTGCTGATACAACCAATCCATTCATAACCCTAGATTGGTAGTTCAATAAGGTGTGCCATGAATTTTTTATTTTCTATGTTCATAGGGTAACGAGTCTCACAACATTCTCATACCGGAGTCTGAACTTCATAAGAAGTTTTCATATTTTCAGGAACTATGCCAATTTATTTTGCACAATTAATTGAGATAGAGGAATGCGTAGCACCAGGGTCAAATAACACTTTACATATGAAATTTTAGATTAGAACCTTACCTTCGACTATTTGCATAGGGTCCACTCCTTCCTCTCCGGCTAGGATATAAGCTCGAGTTTTAACCTAGGGATGTTCGGTTGGGCACTTCCACAAATCAGGCACTTTCTTGGCTTTTTGCAACACTGGCCGCCAATGTGCGAAGTGCCTTCACAAAACCCGCAATTTCTTTTTCTAGTAGCAGCTGGAGCTTTGCCTTTATCGAACTCCCCGTTATTAGTTTAGGTTTCTTTCCATAGAAACCTTTCTTGCCCTTATCTCAGTCAGATTTTCCTGCCACTTCCCTCTTCTCTTCTCACCTATTTTTCGAAGCTCTTAAAATTCAACCTCCAGTTCCATTGCTATTTCTATTGCGTTGTCGTAGTTGGGGAACCGGCTAATATCCAGAGCTCACCTTAGTTCGAGCTTAAGGCCTTTTACAAATCTCTTTTTATGTCTCTCTTCATTAGCCAAAATATACGGTGCATACTGAATTAGCTAATTATACTCGGCTTCATATTTAGCTACTGTTAGAGTTCCTTGCATTAGATTCATGAATTCTTTTTCTCTCATGTCCCTCACTACTTAAGGGATGTACTTTTTTAAGAATTCTCTTCCGAACTCTTCCCAAGTTCCTTCGAGTTCATCTCTCTCACATTTTCTTTCCACGATTTTTCACCAATTGTGCACGGCCTCCTCAAACAAAAAGGTGGCATATTTTACTTTTTATGGGTTTGTGTAGTTTCTCAACCTCAAATAGCCAAAACTCAGCCTTTTGATCATCAGGTTCATCCTTGAACCTGGGTGGACTAAATCTCAAGAATCTTGTTAGCATTTTATCTTCCGCATTCTCCTTTTGTTCATGCCCCTGATTTTCTTATCATCGGCCTTGGTTCAGAAATTGTTGCAACAAAGTAAGAAGTTTTTCTGCTCCAGGCTCATTTCTCGAGGATGTTTGTTGGCAGGGTTTATTACGTGCAGGGGGTATCGATTTATGAGGTTCTTGTCATGGTATGGCATTTTCTATGTTATTGGGAGTTTCAGGTGCCCTCAATTTGTCAAATAAAACCCATCTTGGTCTTCCCCATTTTCTAAGGGGTTCATTGTTCGTCGTATTCCCACTTGATGCCATTTTTGTCTAAAATTCATAACAATAGATCTTATTAATGTCTTGTGATGTTTCCTATCATAATTTAAAGCTTAAAGTGATAAAATATAGTAATACCTAAAATTCAGGTCAAGTAATGATTCAGAAGGTTCATTGCATTGCATTCAATATCCTTAAGTATATTTAGCATTCATATGGTTATAAAGTCATCTTACAAAAGTTTTCAAAAATAAGATGGCTATCGAACCATGACCCTATCCTACCAAGTTTTCCATTGTTCCTGGGCAAGTTCACTACATCAAAAGTTAGTGCTATACACAAGTCACCTACTTACAACATTCTACTAGCCTAGCTAAAAGTCTCAACATACTGGTCAATATTTACATATTCATCTACATATTACTATCCCTACTTAATCAATCGAAATATAATTAGGATCCTCTTTGGGATCTTCCCCCTCCTCCTCCTCATCATCCTCTCTGTTGCCATTTCTATCGTTACTACCATTGTTACCGTCATTGCCATTACCACCAATATCGATGTTTGCCTCGGCACTATTTTTTCCATCATTCCCAATATTCTTGGGATGTCCAATGTATCATCCTCTATGGCCGTTAGTTGCCTCTCGACCCAGGCTAAATCTTCCTCTGTAGTGTGTACCTGGATAGGAGGTAATGGGGGCTTAACTCTCATACGAGCTATCATTTTGCATCTCTACTCGCCCTGTTGTCATTATTTGGCATATCGGATGTTCTCTCTCCATGTGTTGGTACCATAAGGAGAGAGGGTATCACCACATTCCTACTCGCCTCGGAGGCCCTATGCACATGTGCTCCTCTTCCAAATATTTCTTTTCTTGTGTCCATATTGGCTCCCTTCTTTCAGGTATCAGGATATACTCTCCCTGGATGTAATCTTGGGCTACCCACTCGGTGCCAAACATAGCGTTGGTTAGTTACTTCGAAGTACTCTCAAGCTGGGTTACTATGCCTATAAGAAGTTGGTAAAAGTACTCCCGATTATTCTCTACCATATTCCTCATGTTCATGTTCGGGGCTTAGTGCTTTGCCATCATGTTTTCCAGTTCTGTTTTGGCCCACTTGATATACTCCCGATGCAATCAGTATAGGTCTATGTATGCACCTTTCCAATATTTGATTTCTCTATCCTTCTTTTCGAATTCCTCATCCCAATCTATTATCCTTTGCTTCTTAAGTGGTCCAATGTTATTATTACTTGAGCTATGAGTAGAGCCTGAGTCCATCCACTCGTTCACCTTGTTTTTGCCTTTATCCATTTACCCATGTCCACAAGAAAATCAAACAAAGTTAGTAGTTCAGAAAAAATAAAAGAAAGCCAAAATGCTATATCAAACATTCATAATGAAGTTTGCCTATTCTAAACTCTGATACCACCTATAATGCCCCTGATCCTAAAACATCGGTCCCTAGACTGGAAACGTTACCAGTGGGTAGGGTTACTTAACTAAAACCTTCAATAGGTCATTGATAAAATACCAAATCTCCAATATATTGTCATATTAAATAAATACATATCCAAGTCTCAACATAAGGTATACAACCATACTTAACACTATTACATTATCATCAATACAAAATAAAATTGATCTCAAATCTTTGAACTCGCCATGAAATTTTTGAAATTAATTTCCTACAAATAATAGAATTAACGGGGTGAGTTCACTAACTTGTAAGAATTATAGATATAACAGAAAAGAAAAAGGGGTATTCCAATCAACATGTTCAAAGGCTCAAAATATCAATAGGATTTAAATGATTCTCAAGGATAATTGATATCATGAATTCATAAGCAATCAGCTTAGTAAGAACAATTTGATATTCATAGACAATGCGATCATTAACATATAACTGTTCATAAGGCTCAAAATTTCAATAACAAATATGAATATCAAAATGATTAAGGCAGAACTAGTTTTTGGTATGTCTGTAATCTTATCACTCCTCATTTACCTTTTCTCCTTATTCCTCCTTACTCTGACCCTTGAGTGACTACTCAAGGGGATAACATCAGGCACGATCGATCGCATGCCTTTAGAATAGTCCTTTGGAAACTTACATCAACATTCTCTCAGAACTACCCAACATTAGAGAAGTCTCAAGGTCTAAACTAACGATCCAATATCATTCGATCATCCCCTTGAAATTCCCAGGCCTCAACGTTCATGCATTAGGTTTAAGGAAATTAAATATAAACAAGAAAATTTTCATTGAATCGATATATGAATACTATGAATATTGGATATAACACTTAATTTGGATCATCGAACATAAGAAAATCAATTTGATCACCTAAATATTTTAAAGAATGAGGCAAGGATCAAAAATAGTGAAAAAGACTTGAAAACAATATATTTTGGCTACTGGATTGAGCGCAACCATGCCTTAAATTGGGCGCAACCCTAGCGCCCCTGTAATTTTTTTTTATTTATATCCGAAATTACAATGGAGTTTCAGTTTCAAAGTTTTATAATTGCCAAATATAAAAATGTGCTATAAAATGTTTAAATTAAGTTTATGTAAATGCTCATTTTTCCGAACCAAGATTTTGCATAATTTTGTCCAATAACCTTATTTTCAAAAATGGGAAAATTGCAATTTTTGACCGATAAGTATGCCATTTTTCACTTAATGCCCTGTATCTTTCCAATTTCGAATTTATGTCCTGTATCTTTACGCCGATTTACAAAAAATGTCCATTTTCGCCGGAGCACCAAAAAGTTACCAGAAATGTGACGTGGCAATGACGTGGCAGTGACGTGGCACCTAAAAAGGTGATGTGGCACCATGCCACATCATCTTTTCCGGTGATTTTTTGGTGCTCTGGCGAAAATGGGTATTTTTTGTAAAACGGCGTAAAGATACAGGACATGAATTCAAAATTGGAAAGATACAGGGCATTAAGTGAAAAAGGGCATACTTATCGAGCAAAAACTATCATTTTCCCTTTCAAAAAGTATTGAAATTTCAAGCCAAGTATTTTAGATGTCATTTTGAGTTTCTTATGTCCAATGATTCATAATCATTCAAGGATATAAACTCAAGGTCTCAACAGAAAGGAACATCAAGTTCAGAGCCACAACATTTCAAGCATTGAAGGCAACATCATCAGCATAAACATGATAGGTATTCAAGGAGATTATAGCAATAACTCTTACCTCTTTATAGCCTTAAATCCAAAGGAAGTTGGTTCAAAGTTCCTTAATAGCTTCAAGCTAGACATCTAAAACACAAAGTTATTTAGGCAGTTTATTTTCCATCTTGAAATCTATATAAACTCATTTTATAAATTTATTCTTAGGTTTACCCAATTGTATGTCCTTAGGAAGAGTATATTTCCTTACTTGTTTTCCTTTTTGTAAACTTTAGATGTCATGTGGATGGTTAGAGGAAAAATGATATGATAAAAGAAAGATTTATATGTATATATATGTGTATATGTAGAAGATGAAGTAGAAAAAGATAGATGATGGCTTTGAAATGAAAAGGCAAGAGTGTTCTTGCATTTTGGACAACTTCAACTTATTTATAGATGAAAGTGAGAGTCAAATTTAATTTTTGAAAATTCAAGGCTTTGGAAGACAAATCTTGAAATGTATATATATTCATACATATATATTTGTCACATGTTGATAAACATTTGGCCAAGGAGTTTTGATGTTAAACAATGAGAATATCTCCCAATTTTAGGTGATTTCAAATCCGGATTATTTGTTTCAGATTTTCTATATATATATATATACATACATATATATGTTGAAAATTGAAGATTGGGCCTTGAAACTTTGGGCTAAATTTTGGGTTTGAAAGGAAATATCTTTTGGGCTTAAATTGATGTTTTGGACAAAGTTTAATTGTAATAAAATTTTCGATTGATAAAACGAAATACTTTTGTTGTTAAAAAATTTTTGAATGATCATGGAAGCAATCATTTGTAGTTGTGAGAGGGTTTTAAGTTTTGAAAAATGTGGATGCGAGAGTATAGTATTTTACCTTTTTATTTATGGTATCAAAGTCTAGGATAAGAAACCTTAAATGTTTAGACTTATAGTAGTTTACCTTTTTATTTTCCTCCTGATACTAACTTATTGTTCTTGTTTGTGATGTTAATATGGATAAAGGAAAGAAACGAGTAGACAAGTGGACGGATTTGGAATTGGATTATAACTCAAGTGATAGCAATGCTGGGCCACTAAAGAAGCCAAAGAATATAAATTGAGATGGAAAAATGGAAAGGAAGTAAAAAGAGGTGGAGTATTGGCAAAATGAATACACGGATTTGAATGTTTCACAAAGTACGAGAAATGGGCTAGGACTAAAAGAGAAAATATACCATTCAAGCACTGAGCCCAATGTGCACGTTTGGGAAAAACACTAACTTAGCTTAGTTACTTTTCTATGAGGCCAATATGTAAATAGAAAGTTCTTCTTCGGTTGAGATTATAATGCCATCTTCTACTGCTTTAGTAGATGACCCAACAACCGTATATTTTGACTATGTAAATACGGACTTTCAAGCAATGAAAAGATGAATGCCTATAGGTACCCTTTTGACTTGAATTCTAAAATTACGTTAATATGTGTTTCCACCATTCTTATACTCTTTGTATACATGCCAGAAGC
>JACFYI010003119.1:338229-363983 GCA_014898755.1 Handroanthus guayacan | reverse complement strand
TCATGTTGCCCGATGAACATAGAAAACCTACTCGTATCACAGATTATCAGATCCGTGAAAAATTAGAAATTGTGGGATATTCTAAGCCAAGGTCTTTTAGGAATGTAAAGAGATAAGAAATGGTTACTTTGGAAGCGCGAGAACGTTATGGGTAATAGGTATCCCCACCTAAGTGAGTAAAAAAAAAGAAAAAAATTGAGAATCTGGGGACTAGATTCTTTTAAGGGGGAGAGAATGTGGCAACCCGAAAAATTCCCGAAATTAAAACTTAGAATGAGAGAATCTATCTAATTAAATTCTAAGACAAAATTTTTCCTAATAAAATTTTTGAACTCGTAAATTTCAATTGATAGAAGTTTTAGAACGTTTTTGAGAAAAACGCTAATCGGTACTCGATTTTTCACCGGTTTGAGATTTTTCTCCCAATTAAAAATATTTTATTATTTTCGAAAAAATTATTATACACATTATTTTGGACCAAAAAAATAATTTTTAGTTCAAAATTATAGCCAAAATCTAGTATCAAAACTTACATTAACATATCATGTGTTATTACACTAAAATAAGCTTCAAATAAAACCAAAATACATACATATATATATCTCTATATATATACACGGACACACACACATTTTTAGCCAAAGTGACTCAAATTGTAGCCAAGATATTTGTATTTTATATGTATGAATTAATTGACAACCAAGTTTATGGAATGATTAAGGTACTAAGCTACCATCTATACAAAAATTGATACATAGCAATCAAACAAAAAAATGACCAATAAGTCCTAACATTTTTCTATATGATAAGCAACAAAATTTTCAAAAATTTTAGGCCTAAATTTCGTGCAAGAGAGAGAAGAAAAAAGAGAGAAAGGAGAAGAAAGAAAAAAAAAAGAGAGAAAAAGAAGGAAGAAAAAAACTTGCAACCAAAACTCTCTTTATCTTGCCTTATATCCTAGAGTGTTTTAACCTTCCAACATCAACTCTAATTCAAAATCAACTTAAGGAAGAGGGAATTAAGGTTGCTCAACTTGGTAAGATAGGGATTTTAGTATTATATATTGTGACTTCTACATAGGTGTTAAATATAGCATGAAACTTACGATTTTGATTTCCGTAGGTTGTGTTTGAGGGATAATCATTACTATCACATTTTGGATTAACTTATAAGGTAAGAATCATAGCTATTTCCTATCTTGCATACTTGCTATGGATTTGAGTTTATATTGGCTAATTTCAATTCTTGTACCGATTGAATCGTATTGTTGGAAATCATTGAAATTTCTTGATTTGGGACCCTTGATTCTATCGAAACCCTAGCTCGATCCTATACTATTATATTTTTTATCATGTTGGAGACTTAATGGAGTAGAAATCATGGACAACAGAGGACTAAAACAATTTGATAGTTTGAAAACACCAAAATTGATATTTTTGCTAAAACTTCTTCAAAACTTAAAAATTAAAAATCTCAATGATGGCTAGAACAAACTAATGCTAATTTTTATATTTTTGGAGGTCTGATTTGTGAAGGAATTCATACAAAAAAAAAAATCACTGTTAGCAGGTACTGTTCACCGAGCACGACCGTGCCCTTTTTGGCCTGCGGACGCACCTGGGGCAGTGGCCTTGGACTCTTCTCTGTGCATCTGTGCCCACTTTGGTCCGTGGTGTCGCCCAATCCAGACTATTTTTTAACTTAATTTTGATCCGTTTTGCCTTTTTCGTCCATTTTTCACTCCGTTAAACCCTCTTATGTCCGAATATATTTTCCATGTGTCCCGAATTTAGTCTAAATCGATTGATAATGTCCGAATCTTGTTTGAACTTCGAATATTCCAACTCGATTCATTATTTAAACCTATCGATCATTTGAATTCCTGCCTCGATAGGATTATTTGCTTAAATGTGTTCCGTTCACTTTGAACAAATTTGAAATTCATTTCGAAATCGCTTGTTAAATTCTTGGCTATATGAATTTTTGCTCAACATGGCTAAATATTTGAATATGTTCTGTTCGTTTTGAAATTCGTGCCCAAATGGGACTATATATTTGAAAATGCCATGTTCATTCTGAACCTATACGTATGTTTAATAAGTTGGGCCCTATGAATCTTTAGGGGGATTTGATTAGGCGATATTGGGTCGACGATCGAAACCCTTGGGGATTCCTGTATATTGGATAGTTCGGAGGAATTCTAGAGGTAGGATTCCAAAGAGTTGCTCTTAAGACTCATGGTCGACCGTGCTGCGACGGCTGTGTCTCAAGTATGTATGACTCTCCTTGAGCGATGCTCGGAGTTGTACGGGAAGGATAAGGATATATGTATGTTATATGTTGAAGTTATAAGGATGACAGATCTACCAAATAATTGCTTCAGCCTTACATGTTTTGACATGAATGTGATAAAATTCATAAGTTATCCGTTCGTATTATTCGTCCTTAATGATTCGTTATTCGTTTATATTGTTCGTTTTGAATAAATCTATTTTGATATCACATTCATGGTTTGTTCTTGCTACAACTCTTGCTTAGACCTTGTACTCTTCATTCGGTGCTATGATTTTTACTGGGTCAGTGGACTCATGATTCTATTATTTATCACGTAGGGAATTAACGGCTGCAGCATCAGAAGTTTGATAGCTTTAGATTAGAATGCTTACTACATGTTCAATCTTAGTATTTGTATTTTGTTGGTTGAGACATTTTAGTATGTTGGTAAGGACGATATTGTGAGTTTTTGTCATGTATTTTAGTAATTTGTTTCTTTTGGATGTTAAGTTAGAATTTTAGAAACTTTTGGGCTTGTAAATTAAGTTAAGCTCCGGCTTCTATGTAAATAAAATGCTATGAATTGCCTGTTGTGGTTTTAGTTAGATCCTCTTTCGTTGAGTAACGTTTCGGACCTAGGGACGAATAGTCTAGGATCCCGGAGTGTTACACATTTATAAATATATTTTCATATAAATAATGATTTAAATATATTAGTATATGAGTATATATATAGACAATATATATTGGGAAAAATTACAATTTTCGTCCTGTAAATATGTCATTTTCCACTTTTGGTCCTGTAATTATTGAATTAACAAATTTAGTCCTATAACTTACGCTAATTTTTCTTTTTCGTCCTTTTTTCGCCGACGGTGAACTTTGTTCGACCAAAATCCTGTGTGGCTCGCCGGAAGTGTGATTGTATGCTGAGGTGTCAGCTGATGTGGACGTGCCATGTCAGATTTTAGTCGGACAAAGTTCACCGTCGATGGAAAAAAGGACGAAAAAGGAAAATTGGCGTAAGTTACAGGACTAAATTTGTTAATTCAATAATTACAGGACCAAAAGTGAAAAATGACATAGTTACAGGACGAAAATTGTAATTTTCCCATATATATTGATAAGTTTCATAACAGAAAGTATGAACTATAGCATAATGTTTTTATAAATAAATGTACAAATAAATTTGTATAGTTGATCTATACATACAGGCCTAATATATATTTATAAATATTATATCATATTATAATTCAAATTTCAAACAAATTATTTATATACATATTATAGGATCATACAATTGTACATCTATAGGTATGCATGTATGCATATATACAATGAGATGATATTAATTATTCTAATAAAATAAGATATAATGCACGTGTATATATACACACACACACATATAGACTAATAATTATACAAGGAAGTACTTATAATACATAATTTTAGATAATATTTACATGTATATAAACATATACTTACATATTGATGTTTGTCTACATTTAAAGGGATATAAATATAATTATATATTTTTTTGTATTTTTAGAGATAACAATATGTATATATATTAAATAGGGATAATTACACTTTGCCCCTTGAACTATAGATGCTTTTACACTTTACCCACTAAACTATTTTTTGTTCCAAATTACCATATAAACTTTTTGCAAATTTACACTTTGTCATATTTGACCATTTCCGATGGAATCAAAGCGAATATTCCGCCGAGATGCTGCCAAGATCTGACAAAAATAACCCTGCGCCGGTAGCATCTCGGCGGAATATTCGCTTTGATTCCATCGGAAACGGTCAAATATGGCAAAGTGTAAATTTTTTAAAAGTTTATATGGTGATTTAGAACGAAAAATAATTTGGTGGGTAAAGTGTAAAAACGTCTATAGTTAAGGGGGCAAAGTGTAATTATCCCTATTAAACATATATAAAGACATAATCTTATATAGTAGATACACAAAGAAATAAACTGCTTAAATAAGGATAAAGTATGAAAATTGATTTATAATACATAATAATATATCTATACCTTTTAATAAAGTGTGAGGCCTTAATTGGTATTGTGCCAAGTGTTTTACCTAAAATACGTTTTCACATTAATTTACTCTAATAATAACCACCCATAATTTCATTAATTTTATATTAGATTATGTATGTAATTTAATTAAATATAATAATAATAATAATAATAATAATAATAATAATAATAATAATAATCAAATTATTAAATATAAATAGAGATAATATTCATTTTTCACATCTTCATATACATATATATATATATATATTATATTTTCATAATTTTATAAACGCACATCAAGTGTGCAGTTAAAGTTAGATATATATTATTGCGTACTATTATATAAATAAATTACTATATTTACTAATATGTAACTAATAATATAATAAGTGAAAAAAGTTAGTTTTCAAGTATTAGTGATAAAGAGTATGTAATATATAGTGTGTTAGTATGTACATACTGTTCGCACAAATTTCGCAATGAAAATTATGCAACAAATGAAAAATTAAAGAAAATTACAATTTTGGAAGAAAATAATATTTTCCTAATTCTTCCTTCGAAAATTTGGACTTGAGACTTGAATTTGAAATTTAAAACTTGAAATTTGAAGCCGACTCTATGCCTTGATCTCTTTAAGCGTAATCTCGTATTCAATAACGTTAATTCGAGGGACTTCGTGCTTTATTCTCGAATCACACGTTGGTGAATTTCTCGACAAACGCCGGGAACTTCTTGGACTTGGAGTTGAACTTGAATAAATTTTGGAGTAAAATTCTTCACTTGATCTTCTCCGAGTTTCGAATCTTCCTCTAATAACGTTAATCCGAGGGCTTCGTAGCTTGATCTCGAATCAAACAATAAAATCTTGAAGAACTAGCGGCGAACTTCTTGATTTTCACTTGGAATGCCGTAAATCTCCTTCAAACTTCGCAGAAAGAATTTTTGGAACTTCCTTCAACTCCTCTGGCTTGAATGACTTGATGTGTCTGGAATGAGCTATAGATCACCCATTTATAAAGATGTTTGGGCTTAAAATTCCTAGCCCACTTGGACTTCTTTTGATAAAATTCAAATATTTACAAACTCTTTTGGATATTATCTTCTCGATTTGATATTATATTTTTTTAGATAATATCAAATTAATGCTTTGATTTGAATGGTTCACATATTCAAATGTGCCACTTGTCGCAATTTGATTGATTTGGGACTTTGTTGACTGCAGAATTTGATTTCATTGGCTGCGACATCTCATTTTGACACTTGGCGGCATTTGATTTGTCCAAAGATAAATATTTAAAATATCAATTGATTTCTTATTTATTTCTTTTGGAATTAATTTACTAATTCTCAAAATAATAAATAGAAATATTTAATTGATATTTAGTGTATGATTTCACACGTGTCGATTTTCAATTGGACGAAAATTAATTGTCTACAAACCACATACGCTACCATTGGTGGGTGCTGTACACAATTTATACTCACGTAGGCCAAGAATAACATGCAGTTTAGGTTCGTGCATCACGGAACAAACTTTTTTAAGGATAATACCACTTCAGGAACTTTCCTTTTATGGGGCCTATGCGCAGTCCATCCTTGTCAATTAACTTGTATGCACCATTTGTGTAGACTTCTTTCACCACATAAAGGCCATCCCATTTTGATGTAAATTTGTTTCTCATTCGTTGAGTGATGAGGATCGGTCATTTTATTACCAAGACCAAATCTCCTACTTGGAATGATCGCGCTCGCATCTTTTTGTTGAATGCTTTTGCCATACGGGCTTGATAACATTCAAATTGTTGTTGTGCTTCCAGTTTTTTCTCATCTAACGCCTCCAATTCCTCGAGTCGCAGACGGACATTATCCTTGGCCGTGAGTCCCTCCTGGATAGCAATTCAAAACGAAGGTATTTAACTTTCAAGTGAAATTACAGCCTCAACTCCATAAACTAGTGAGTATCGTGTAGCTTGCGTAGCAGTTCAATGGGTTGCTCGATAGGCCCAGAGAGCTTCTCCAACTTTTTCATGCCAATCCCTTTTTTACTTTGACACTACTTTTTTCAATAAGTTACACGGTGTCTTATTGAATGCCTCAACTAGACCATTTGCAGCCGCATTGTACATTGACGAGTTATATTGTTTGAACCCAAATTGTGCACACAGTTTATCTATTAACTTGTTATAGAATGGCCTTCCATTATCAGTAATGATGTTTCGAGGCATTCCATATTGAAATATCAGATTATATTGGATAAACTCCACGACTGTTTCTTTTTTCACTTCTTTAAAGAGAACTGCTTCCGCCCACTTGAAGAAATAATCAGTTGCTGCCAATATATAAGTATGACCACACAAAGACTTGGGAGAGATAGGCCCAACAACATCAAGACCCCATGCATCAAAAGGCCAAGAAGTAACTGTAGGAAGAAGAGGCTCAGGGGGTTGATGTATGAAATTAGCATGCAACTGACAAACTTCACATGTTTTTGCATATTCCAAACAATCTTTAACCATAGTTGGCCAGTAATAATCCATTCTCTTGATTTGAAAATGAAATTTAGGACCTGACTGGCATCCTCCACATACTCCTGAATGCGCTTCAGCCATGGTGTCTACTGTCTCTTGATCATTTAAGCATCTCTACTAATTCCCTTCAAATGATCAACGATATGATGTATCTTTGTATAAGATAAAACGTGATGATCTTCGATGTACTTCTGTTCTATGGCGAGGATCTTGTGGCAACTTTCTTTCTTTCAAATAATCAACCAGCGGTGTTCTCCAGTCTTTGTCATCGCTAACTGATACTAATACTAATTTGCATCTTCATGGTCAGATTTGGCAAGTGAAGGCAAGATCCAATGATTACACACAGGTACATTTATTATTTCTCCTTATAAAAGGGCTAAAGTGTAGCTAGGTTGGCCAAGGCATCAGCTAGTCTATTTTTCTTTCTCGGAACATGACGTAAGACAATATCCTCAAATTTCCTTAATAGACGAGAGGCTTGTTGGAAATAAGGGACAAGATCATCTTTCTTGACCTCATACACATTCAGAAGTTGGTTAATGACCAAGTTAGAGTCGCCATACACCTCCAACTCTGCAATGCCCATTTCTTCTACCATTTGGATCTCAATAATTAAGGCTTGATACTCAGTTACATTGTTGGAACATAATTCATTTAGTATAATGGAGTACGTCAACACTTGCTTTTCTGGTGAAATAAAGATGACCCCTGCCCCTGCTTCGTTAGACCGGGATGCTCCATCAAAGAACTCATCCATGCTGGTCAAATTTCAACAAATAGGGCATCTTTATCCGAAATTCATCTGATAGCTCCCATTCTATGGGAATAGGATGATCGGCGAGAAAATTAGCCAACGCTTGCCCTTTAACAGCTTTTTGTGGAATGTAGGTGATCTCATATTAATTAAATATTATTGACCACTTAGCTAGCCTTCCAAAAAGTACTAGCCTTGACGTCACGAACTAACCTTTTGGTGTGCGAAAGGCTATACATTTTTCATCTTAGGGTGACATCCTTTTTTGATTATATCCAGATGATCCATCCATAAAGGATAAAACTTCATGTCCAGTTGTTGCATCGACCATGAGCTCGATGATGGGCAATGGAAAATCATCATTTGGGCACGCTTTATTTAAATCACGAAAGTCAACACATATGCGTATCTGGCCATTTTTCTTCTTAACGGGCACAATGCTGGAAATCCAAGTCGGATATTTGACCTCCCTAATGAATCCGGCCTCGATAAGCTTGTTAACTTTGGTTTCAATGTGAGAGATCAAATCTGGGCGGAGTACACGTTGTGACTGTTTTACTGGACGAGTTCCACGCTTTATACCTAATTGATGGATCGCTACTTTTAGGTCTAACCCCAGCATTTCTTTGTATGTCCAAGCAAAGGCATCTCTATACTCAGACAACATATCGAAGTACTACTTTTCTTCATCGGGACTCAAAAGTCGCGGCTCTTCTAACGTGCCAAAATTCAATTGTTTCAACTCGTCAATAGTTGTTTGTCCACCATTCTCAAGCTGCAGAGCAGCTTCTTGGATTTCATCTTCTGAAGCTTTTGAATCAGAATTATCTTGGATAGATACATGATTGCATATTTGTGTCTCATCTTGAGACTGCATCTCAGACATATCTTGTCTCTTAAATGCGAGACTCCATCTTATCAATTCATTTTCATTCATAATGGGAACAAGTGTTTGCCCCCATTCTGAATGATTTGTCAATTGTAGAAACCCATTGTTAATGAACTTCTTCAATTTTTTGAGAACCTGATCCTGAGATTTAGAGTGGGGCTCCTTAGTGGTACTAACATAATGAGAGTTGACGACAATTTCCACTTTCTCTCCATTTGCAGTTTCCCTGCCTACACGTTGTTTTATCATTACTGGTCCACCTACGGCGATAACTAACATTTGTAATTTGTTTTGGCTAGGTTGAGTTAAATGAAGGACTTACTCTTTATTTTTCAGATTTTGCCACAGATTCTTTTCATCATCAGACTACTTCTTCTGCTTTTGCTCTTCAATCGTACCAAGTCGAGCAAATACAAAGCGACAACGTGTGGTGAGCTTGTTATTAAATGTTGACATTTGACTAGGAGTGCCAAGCCTTTCAAAGACAGAAAGACAAGTAGTTCTAGTGCCAAGGCGATTGAACACAGAGATGCGCTCGTCACTTTGCTTTTCTTTATCTTTTGCATCATCTTTCGCAGTGATATGTTGGACATTGATACATTTATCTTTTTTTGTTATGCGGATTCTGACTAGTTTTACAGGCACATACCACAAGCTGACTTTTGATTGCTTGACATAAAACTCTTGCTTTTTCAACTCTTGTTGTTTCTCGGTGAGACCATGGATCTTTTCCCCTGTTAATTCAAGTTGCAGCTTTCCCACACTTGGAGGACTAGCAAAATCAAAATCGGACTTCTCAAGCAACTTGTAGCTCTTCGGGTCAAACACTCCCTTGAATTCTCCATGTATTTTATTCGAGGAAGGTTTGCTAGGGCCCGACAAGGGAATATTAGTGATAGGCATTACTAATCCCTTATTCATTGTCTGGTGATTGTCTGCCTTTAATGCTTTTGGCTAACTTGGAGAAATATTGTCTAGTAAAGGGCTTTCAATCTCTCCATTAACTTTCGTAATCGCTAGCTTAATTAGTTCAATTTGTCTTTCTTCGAGTGGGTGATTGCTTGAGATTTTCAAAGGCAACACTTTCTTGATTCAATCTGGATCAAGGTAAATTATATGAAGCCACAGTTTTCATGAAGCCACAGTTTTCCCAAAAGTAAATTATATGAAGTTCTTTCATCAATGATGTAAAATAGCATGCTTGCCTTTAACTCCCCAATCATGAGGTCTAGACAAATCATGCCAATCGCTTTCTGAACATCTTGATTGAAACCTTGGATAGTCAATCGACTGCGTGATAAATCTTCTACGGGAATTTCCAGTCTTTTCATGGTAGACTTGGGCATGATATTGACCGCTGATCTGCTATCAATCAGTATGCGATTAACTTTCTTCTCCTGCATGAATCTTGAGACAAAAAGTGGTCTATTATGAGGCTTTGACCCTAGTAATAGATGTTCATCGTGGAAAGTTATGGTAGTGCAACAAGGAACTGAACGTAGGCTTTCTCCTTCACAAGAAATGGTATAGGCCGTCTTCACTTCATGTTTCAAAGGCTTTTTTGGAGTGTTTTTAGCCACCATAACACCGACAAGGTTCACATTGGCAACGTCTTCAGTATCAAGAACGATTTTTCCTTTCTTTGCTAGTGCCATGATCTTGTCTTTAAACACGAAGCATTTTTCGATTCGGTGACTCAAACCCGATGATACTTGCAATATTTTGGATCGTTGGTCTTTCCTACTTCTTCTGGTCGCTTCGGTTGAGGTAACTCAATTAATTTTCTCGCCAGTAACTCATCAAAGATGTGTGGAATATCAAAGTCTGGAAAGGGATACTCTTTTACTTACATCTCTTTCAGTATCCGCTTACTACTTGAAGCACGTTGGCCATCAGCTTTATCACCATTTTTCTTTTCAGTTGTAGGAAATTTCACAGTTGCTGCTTTGATCGTCATAGACTCTTTAGTTCAAGTCTTCATGTTCTTCTTGCTTTTCTTGGAATTCTTCTTATCTTTCTTCTTATCCTCCATAGGCCATAAATGGCCATGCTAAGTTTCATGTCATGGGCTCGAGTTGCCAATTCTTCAAAAGTACAAGGCTTGATCCTTTGAAGAGTATACAAGAGTCCCCAATATATTCCTTGAATGCACATTTCTATTGCAGAAATTTTTTAGAGTCTATCGTTTCAATTTAAACTCAACGCATGCCATTGATTGATATAGTCTACAACTGGCTCATCTTTCCGCTGCTTTGTATTAGTGAGCTCAATCATGCTCACTGTTCGGCGAATGCTTTAAAAGCTGTTCAAAAATTCTCTCTCCATTTGTCCCAACTGTCTGTGGACTCTGGTTCCAATTTGATAAACCAAGCAAAAGCTTTACCTTTCAGTGAGCGCACAACCTGCTTTACGAGGAGGTCACAATTAGTGCCAGCATTATTGCACATCTCAATAAAGTGAGCGACATGTTGTTTTGGGTTGCCCTTTCCATCAAATTGTTGAAACTTTGGTGGTTGACACCCTATTAGCATCCGTAATAAGTCAATCCTCTTCGTATCAGGCTTTGAGTATGTGACAGAACTTTAGGAAGGACCCCTATACTGAGCTCTTATCATGTTAGTGATCATATCCTACAATTGCTGAAAGTTAAAGCACCCACTGATGAAGTAGACTGATTCGCCCTCGGTCCGGGCGCCAGCTAATAGGGTGTTTCTTCATTCCATTTTTCTTCTATAGCATGGCGAGGATAAGGTTGATGGTTGTGACTGGATTCTCCGATGTGGGAATGCTCCAGTTTGCTCATGAGCTGTGCAATTTGATGATCCTTATCTTCCATAATTTTATGTAGTTCTACTATGGCTTAGGCCATCTGAGCTAGTTGATTGTCTACAACACTTATTCCGGCCATCATAGCAGGTAGTTCAGTAAATGGAGTATTCTTGGGGTTACTCTCCCTTGGACTTGGGGACCTTGAATCATCCAATAGGCCAACAGTCATGCCCCTAGCTAAGGCTGGATACGAAGTATCGTCAACAACTTCAGGAGCATCTCTCTTGATTCCAATAAGTTGGTTCTTCTTCGGAGCCATCGAACTTGGTGAAATTTTTTGTAACTTTGTAGGAGAAAGAGATGAGGGGGGTGGATCGGTCCCACTGGGTGTCCCAAAAATTTGTTCACACAAATTTTACAATGAAAATTATGCAACAAATAAAAAATTAAAGAAAATTACAATTTTGGGGGAAAATAATATTCCCCTAATTCTTCCTTCGAAGATTTGGACTTGAGACTTGAATTTGAAATTTGCAGCCGACTCTATGCCTTGATCTTCCTTAAGCGTAATCTTGTTTTCAATAATATTAATCCGAGAGACTTCGTGCCTTGTTCTTAAATCAAACGTAAATCTTGGTGAATTTCTCAACAAACACCGGGATATTCTTGGACTTGGACTTGCTTTTGGAGTAAAATTCTTTACTTGATCTTCTTCGAACTTCGAATCTTCCTCCAATAACGTTAATCCGAGGGCTTTGTAGCTTGATCTTGAATAAAAGAATAAAATCTTAAAGAACTAGCGATGAACGTCTTAATCTTCACTTGGAATGCTGTAGATCTCCTTCAAACTTCGTAAAGAAAACTTCTGGGACTTCCTTCAACTCCTCTGGCTTGGATGACTTGATGTGTCTGGAATGAGCTGTACATCAACCCTTTATATGGATGTTTCGGCTTAAGATTCCTAGCCCACTTGGATTTCTTTTGATAAACTCCAAAGATTTACAAACGCTTTTGGATATTATCTTTTAGATTTGATATTACATTTTTTTAGATAATATCAAATTAATGTTTTAATTTGATTGGTTCACATATTCAAATGTGCCACTTATCGCAATTTGATTGATTTGGGACTTTGTTGATTGCAGAATTTGATTTCATTGGCCGCAACATCTCATTTTGACACTTGGTGGCATTTGATTGTCCAAAGATAAATATTAAAATATCAATTAATTTCTTATTTATTTCTTTTGAAATTAATTTACTAATTCTCAAAATAATGAATAGAAATATTTAATTGATATTTAGCGTATGATTTAACACGTGTCGATTTTCAATTGGATGAAAAATTAATCGTCTACCACTATTTCTAACATGTGTATATATAAAAAATATATATTATGAAAAATATGTAGAAGATTTAGATATAATAGTTAAATAAATATTCAATGTACAAATATATTAAATGAATAGTTTTATTTATTATTAGTGTATGTGATATGTACAATATTGTAGAAAACAATATGTTTAAGTATAGCTGGTTCAGTGGTTAACAAGTCACTCTATAGGTTGGAAGTTAAGATTCAAATGTTCACAACGACAAAGTTGGGTTGGTACTCTTAAATTAAATTCTTGACTGTCAAAGTTAGTGACTGCATACTGTGGTTACTAATTTAACGTTGCCATTGAATTAGTGACCATCTAGTAATTTTGCACATTTTTTTCTTTTGAAAAATCACATATGGTGACCCCAAGGCGGTAACTAATTTAATGACCACTTCAATACTTAGTCACTGATTTTTTCAATAATGAGATTTTTGTGACTAATTTGAGTGGTTACTAATTTGGTCACTAAACCCACCAGCAACCGACTTTTCACTTATTCAATGCCTAATTAAGCCGTCATTGAAGCCTTTTTTTTTTTTTTTCTAGAAATGAATTCAAACTCACATGACTTAAATAAATATTTTAATCACTTAACAACATGTTGGAAATAATATTAAAAAAAGAGACAGCAAGACAAGTAACTTTATTTTAGGCGGGTTGAGACACGGGCCAGATCGCTCTCTTAAAACGAATTCACGATCCCTTCTCGAAATATTTTGGGTGCAGTAAGGTCTATAGTCATGTTGTCTATGAAATACAACAGCCCATCTTTTTGGTTGTGGTTTCACCTTAAAGCTGCACTAGTTGGTGAAGCAAAAACTACCGTAGACATTGCAACAAAGCTCAAGAAATTTTCGTGTATAGAGAAAAGAGAGGAAAATGAGTTTTTGTAGTTTTATGTGTCTTCTGCAAATTACCCAAGATTCCTTTTTATAGTGTTTTTTGAGGAAACAAAACTGTTAACAAAATTAATTTACGTAATAAACACAGAAAAAGCCAAATATGCTATTACAAGTTAAAATTTATTTTGAGGCTAATTTCCTTCATCCTGTGCATGTTTGTGAAAAGGTTCTTTTTATTTCAAATATTGTACATAAGGAAATATTATAAAAGATAGTTTGTATTTTCTTTAGAATTCTATGTGGGATGATACATTATTTTATTAAAATACCCAACACAACTTGCTAAGCGAGCGCACCAATTTCGATAAAGGCCTCCGATCTTAGGCATCACGGCATTTTCCGACCATTGTTCTAATGGAAGTTACTATATAAAAAGTTCTACAATTTCAATACATAAATCAAACTCCAGATGGATCTAAACTTTAACGAAGCAGCACCATCAAAAGTCTGGCTATTATTGAAAACACAATAATAGCGATTAACGAACCATCATACCTAATAAAGTTGAAACGTACATAATAAGCTGGCCACAATATTATTAACTCAAGTAACGGATTTGATGTTTCCATTCCAACCACTTGATTTTGAAATCCCGTTAAATCAAAATGTTTATAAGGGCAGTATAACAAAGAAAAATGATAAAAAGATTAAAAAAAAAACCAAAAACACAAAAAGTAATTGATCCCAACGTTATTATTTTGAAGTGAAGTTTTACATACTTGGAAAAGTTTGTAAGTTTTACTACTTCACTCATGTGATGCAAACTTAGTGATATCATGTTTAAGTTTAATTGAGTGAATATTTTTTGCCAAAATATTAGAAATCAAGTTAACAACTTTATAAGTTAAATTAGAATTAATATGTAGGTCTTTAAATAGTTCATTTAAAAATAATAACTCTTTCCTCTATGAACCATCATGATACTTTTTCTAAAATCAAAGTTCCTATAAAAGAAGAAACGCCCTTTTTGGAAAAATTGAAACATTCCTCCTCCTCCTCCTTTTCTTATTATTACCTAACATTTTCATATTATTACCCCAAAAAACAAAAAATAATTGAGAGACAAAAAAAAAAAAAAAACCCTTACTTTTTAACATATCTAGTTATTTCATAAAGTTGATGTGCAGGGCTCCTTGTTGGAAAGTTGGTGTACATAATAATTATCTGTTGTGGGTAATTATTGACGGCAGCACACCAGCTATGCATGTGTGGATATATATATATATATATATCATTTTTGCTGTTGCCATGTAATAATCAAGTTCATTGTCGATTGGCCAGAGAACTACCATTTTATCAACAAATATTCACTTTAAAATTTATTTTGCAAATTCTAGTTAAATAAATATCCAAATTATAATGACTATATATAAGAACATCGCTTAAACAAATAGGAAATATCAATTTTGTGAAAAGGAAGAGAAAGATATAAGCATATTCATATTTCATTCTCATATGTATAAAAGAAAATATACTTCGCCAAGGGAAAATTACCTCAACACACCTGAGGTTTGCTATCCTTAGTGAAACAACCATTGTGATTGTAATCATTATCATTACGCTCTTTTTATATTGAAATTAGGCCATCTAACAGAATATCCATTGTGATTTCAATAATTACAACTTCACTCTTTTGTACTATAATTAGACCATCTGAAAGTGTAACGAATATTATAATAGAACCCATATCATTAGATTAATAAGAGGTTTATTTGTAATATTTTTGACTCTTTCAGGAGACTACTGTAATACACAGAGATTGCAATGATATTTATTTAAATCAATGAAGTATTTTAGTAACTATAACATTGCTGTGGTAATTATCCCTATCATTAATTGAACGCATCAACAAGTTCAACCTATCAAGTGACTAAGTTAATTAACTTTACCAAATAATTAATAGCCTTAAAGAACATTCTCATGACAAGAATCAGGGAAATCGACTTTTGTCTCGTTACAATCATTTAGGTTTATATAAAAATAAATATTAATCAATGGCCAATGACACCTAGAAATAATCCCTTATACCAAAAAGGCAGGGTAAAATTTATTGGGGATTGCATCCAATCCATTCGCTAAGACAAATTCATTCCACTAAATATTTTATCTTTTCATGGGTGATCTTTCGTGATTATTGAGTCAAATCTAATGAAATGTTAAGATAATTATTTTCATTTTCAACTTCAACGACAATTACTTGCTAGTAACTAAGCTCATTACCGTGTGTATTTATTGTTATTTGGCAAGTCAAGGATTCTTTTTTTTTTTTTTTTTGTGAACAGGTAGTGATGACGTGCCTTTGGCCACGTTCATAACAAACAAAACGAGTAAAGTAAATACTGTGACATGGATTAATGATTCACATCAAGGATTGCTTAGAAAACACTTCTTCATCAACATAGCATGCATGCTAGGAATTAAATTCAACAAAAGAATTGGTCACAACAAATTATTAGAGTTTCTCTCTCTTCTTTTCCTCTGTATATATAATAAAGAAGGAGCATAATTTTGGAGTGCACACAACAATTTTTTCTTAGTCACTTAGCAGGATATATAAAACCCATGAAAAAGGAAAATATCATTATGGCCTTCACAATAGAAATGCTATACTCGTTAGTAATCCTCTCATTTTGTTCACTTGGGAATTCCCTAAGTTCAAATTACTACGACAAAACATGTCCCGACGTGGAGTCCATTGTTGCCAGGGTTGTTAAGGATGCAACGTCCAAGGACAAGACAGTCCCTGCAGCACTTCTTAGGATGCATTTCCACGATTGTTTTATAAGGGTGAGCTTAGTTGTGATCACACACTACAAAATAATTAATTCTACCAGCAAAAAATTAGCAGTTATGGTGAAAGCCATCATCAATAACCCAAAATTAACAACTATGGTAGAAATGGTAGCCACATCTGAAAAGTCGTGGTGTAAACTCATTTGCCATGGTTGACGACTATATGTCATGACGGATTTTCCGCAACTATCCCTAAATCTACAGATTATTGCCATGTTGAAACCGTAGCAAATAATTTTCCATCACTATTATATCCTATCAACATCAGCCTTTAATTGTCAAAATTGTTCAAACTTTTCGTAATGGCAGTAAGTTTAGTTATGTTGGAAACACAATTATATTTTGCTCTTTTTTCTTTTGTTAACATTAATTTATTTTGTTATATACGTATTTACAAAGGGATGTGATGGTTCTGTGTTGCTGGAGTCAAAAGGTGGCAACAAAGCAGAAAAGGATGGACCTCCAAACATTTCTCTGCATGCATTTTATGTCATACAAAACGCGAAGAAAACAGTTGAAGCTGTGTGCCCTGGCGTAGTCTCTTGTGCTGATATCTTGGCCTTTGCTGCAAGAGATTCAGTCGTCCTAGTAAGCAATAATTACTAACCCAACTTTACATTTTTATTATTTAATAAATTGTTTAATATGAATTGATCGGACAAATTAAATACCTGGGCTTCAAGTCATAATGTATGGGGAAAAAAGTGTTCGAGGATGAAATAAAGTTTAGAAATTGAAATCGAGTTCTGAAGCTCCAAAGTGAAGTCATCGTACCCAATTGTAGGCCGAAGATAAAATATTCTTGCTAATTTTTTTGCTTGACTTCTGCATACTGTACTATATATGTTCACGTATATATGCAAAGATAATCACACATATATCTTCCTCTGTTCTGGGCTTATTAGCCTATAATGATAATATATACTAGAAGTTAGAGCCACGTACTAATTGACTCTTTTCAAAATTTTAATTAAGTGGCATGCGAAGAAACTTTATGCTCGTTTATCTTTATTAATGAAACATGATCATAACAGATAAGGTAAAATTCACTTCTAATCTCATAAGTTAGGCCGAGTATGCTTTAATTTATTTAATTTATTCCAATGATTTCAATTTTCTCACATTTGGTTCCACAACTACAATGTTTGTCCCATTTGGTCCTTTGCCCCTTTGCCCCACCTACATTCATTATTAAACGGCAAAAGAAATGTTGCCGTTAACAAGGGGAAAGTTTTGCGGTTGAGAAAAGATCATGTGATTCTTTAAGTTTAATAATTAACGAAGGGGGTCAAAAGATAAAATGTGAGCCAAATTACGAGTTGTGAGTTAAAAAAATGAGCATATTGAAATTATTGAGATCAAAAGTATACTTGATCATTATTGAGATCAAAAGTATACTTGATCTAACACAAAAGCGATATTTACAATCATAACATACTATGAGCATGCACAAAAAGTAAAAATATATGATTCAAATCCAATTTCGTTTTATTTAATCTTTACAAAAACTTATATACATTTATCTCTTAAATCTCATCATGCCCATAATCATTATATATTTAGTGGTTGCAGTAATTGTCAACAATGCAATTTGAGGTTAATAGGATTAACCTTTGTGGGTGTTGACAGTCAGGAGGGCCAACATGGTATGTCCCAAAAGGACGAAAAGATGGAAGGACATCAAAAGCCAGTGAAACCACACAATTGCCAGCTCCCACTCTCAACATTTCTCAACTTCAGAAAAGCTTTTCTCTAAGAGGCCTCTCAATGGAAGACCTTGTGGCTCTTTCAGGTCCCCAAAAAATTTAAAATATTAATACATATCATTATAGAAAATTTTGATATGAGTGATAAAAGGTACAGTCAATATGTGAAAAATATTGTTAGTTTTATATAAAAAGTTACACAAAATTGTATTTTATCAAGAAAATGAATTTTACATACTTATTACCAACAAAACTCGTGTTTATATTATCAATATTGAAAATTAGTGGTACATCTATAGTGATAAATCAATGAGGACAAAAGTCATATCACTAATTGTAGTAGCAATTTTAATTTAGTTATCGCTAGATTAATTACACTATATATGTATTGTGTACAGGGACAATCTTAAATGCTAGATTTTATTGCTATTAAGCTATATTGTGACATACAAAATTGTTGTAAACTAAAACTTATTACTTGTGATAAAATGATAGCTATTATCACTTAACGCATATTATTAATAACAATTGTCATATAATAATAATAATAATAATAATAATAATAATAATAATAATATCTTTAATCATGCATATGCACATGCAGGTGGGCATACTCTAGGGTTCTCCCACTGCTCATCCTTCCAGAATAGAATCCACAATTTCAACTCAACCCACGATGTGGACCCGACCATGCACCCAACTTTTGCAACAAGTCTAAAAAGCATTTGCCCAGTCAAGAACAAAGCCAAGAATGCGGGCACCAGCATGGATCCTTCTTCTACTACGTTCGATAACATTTACTACAAACTCATACTTCAGGGCAAAGCTCTATTTTCTTCAGATCAAGCACTCCTTACAAATCCCGTGACAAAAGGTTTGGTTTATAAGTTTGCAACCTCCAAAAAAGCTTTTCACACTGCCTTTGCAAAGTCCATGATCAAGATGAGCAGTATTAATGGAGGACAGGAGGTCAGGAAGGATTGTAGGTTTGTAAACTAAAGGCTTCTAATCACTTAGCTCATATTCAATTAGCCAATGTGATAATATTTAAGCAATAAGTGTCGAGAATGTCTTTCTTATCGTGTTGCTATGAGAAAAGCAACATCTATGTATAGGTGTAAGCTCTTAATTGTAATCTATGCCAGTTGATATAAAGTTTGTGTTAATTAACAAATTGCCAAGCATGGAACGTGGTCTATCTTAAGAAAAGCACACACACAAACACGTGCTAGGCATAACCCTAACAACATGAAAATATCACGCAGTTAGGAGTCAATTTGAAAAATTTAGGGGAGGCAGTTGCCCCCACTAGCCCCATCTCGGCTCCTCCACTGTAATAGTAATTGGAATATATAATTAATATATTTAATATAGTTTCATATAGAATCTAGTATAATTAGAAAATTAAAATTAATGGATCTTGAGCTGTTCGAGTAAAATTAAGATTAAGAACACTATAGAAAGTATACATGGAAACATATATCAAATAGATGCTCAATATTTTATAAAAGATATAGATTTCTACTTTTGACACACTTAATTTTTAATAAATAGAAGCGATTATATTTAATTATATATCAATATCATTGCAACATTACATTTTAAAGACCAAATATATATATGATTAAATACAATTCAAATAATTTAAAATACTATACGGCGAACAAAGACTACCATACGACAAACAAATATCCAGAAGCTATCGGATGGACTCGAATCTTGTACTTCCACTATGAAAAGGTAAAGGCGGTGCCACTGTATTCAAATGACGGTATTGTATTTTTAATGTATATAAAATTAATAGTATTTTATTTTATATGATTACATATTTTCTAATTATTAAACTATTTTTAAACGAATTTATTAAATGAGAATCATCTCTGGGATTATAAAAAGAAAGGTTGTAAGGATTAGCAACCACATTTTGAATGTCCTATGTTTTCAATTTTTGATAGTTATGTTCTAATTTATCCATTCACCTATCTAACGTATTCAGTATATTAGGTTAATATGGTAACATATATATAAAAAAATTCCCAACTTTCTCAAAAACTTATCTACTTGTATGTTTATACCTATATAGATTCAAATTTTATTTATGTGCACAATAATCACGTACAGTAATTGCTAATTTTTTAAAAAAATTAAAGAGTGTACATAAAGCAAGAAAGAGAATAAATAATAAAATTGAAAAATTGCAAAGAGAAATAATATATATATATAATAATACGTCGAGAAAAGAAATGAAATATATATAATATATATTCAATATGAAAAGGTAGATATGATGCCCCTTCACCCAAACGAAGGTGGCATTTTTTTTTTTTTCAATTTCATGAGATTAATTTATTCAATACATTCCAGGCGGAATATATATATATATATATTTATTTATTTATTGAATTTCATAAGGTTAATTTATTCAATACATTCTAAAGCCTACAATTAATGCTCACCTACACCATTCTTTCAACAAATTAGTTAATTATTAATTATTAATAATTAATAATTAATTTATCATAGAGTTGTTTTCTCTTGGAATGGTATTAAACAATTTAATCCAAAATAATACGTAATTGAATATTCATCAATTATTTTAATGTAAATATATACTTTTATCACTATAGAGATAATATATAATAATGTAAATTTAGCTTGTAATTTTCAGTCCTCATTTGAACTTTTTAGGACTATACTTTCTATTCCAAAATAAAATTTAGAGTTTATATTCCCTACTCACTTGAGCAAAAATAACTTTCTTTCTTTTATTGTTTTTCTTCATGCTCCTCCTATCTCTATTCTTAAACACTCTTTTTATCATCATTTCCAAGTACCCAAACTCCCCATGCATCCCTCTTCCATTTTCTGCAACGAAGAGATTTGCCCCTTGAGTACATCCTCCAATGGAGAAATCCCCCTCTTTGTCAGGCGACTACAACCACATCAATTGCCCATTATTTCTCTTGCACTTCCATCCTTTAATACCACTCTCCAACAAAAGGAGACTCTCATTGTGGTTTCGATAATTATCATTACTTCTGTATTAAAATTTGACCCTCTGAATATGTAACAAACATTATGACTCCATATTGTTGTATTAATAGGGATTTACTTGTAATGTTTATTATTCTTTTAAGGGTTCTAACTGTAATACAGAAGGATTGTAATGATAATTATTTAAATCAACGAAGGTATTTTGGTAATTGTAATAAATGTCAGAGTGTGTTGAGGTAACTATCCCTATAATTAATTGAACGCGTCAAGAAGTTCAACACATCGAGTGATTAAATTAATCAACATTACCAAATAATTATTACCCTTAAAGAACATTATCATGACAAGAATAAGGGAAATCAACTTTTGCCTCGTAATCATTTAGGCCTATGTAAAAGTAATATTAATCAATGGCTAATGACATCTAGAAATATGCCTCATACCGAAAAATCAGAGCAAAAGTAACGGGGGATTGCGTCTAATCCGTTCGGCAATACAAATTCACTCCACTAAACATATTATCTTTTGATGGGTGACATAAATAGCATCCAACTTATACAATTGCACAAAGAAACTAGAAATTTTCATGTTAAGGATTCGGTGTCTTCGATTATAATCTCTTAAACATAGTTACAACTACAAAAAATATGAATAATTACCTCAACACTCCATATGTTTGATTTAATTACAAAAATATTGCTTGTGATTTGAAGAATTACATTAATATGCTTGTACAATACAACTAATTAGACCCTAAAAGTATAATAAATTGACTGAAACATTACAAGTCTCCCTGTTACTCTAAACAACTTTGATTTCTCAAACGAAAGAGGATGCTTTCGCAATTATTAGGTCAAATCTCATAGAATATTGGGGAAATTATGCCTATAAGATATTCAATTTCAGTTACAGTTACTTGCTGGTAAATAAGCTTGTTATAGTGTATATTTATCTTTATCTCGCGAGTCACGGGTTTATTTATTTATTTTTTCAACGGGTAGTGATTATGTGCCTTTGGCCACGTTCACAACAGACAAAGGAATAAAGTAAATATTGTGACATGGATTAATAATTCCCATCACGGATTGCTTAGAAAACACTTATTCATCAACATGGCAAGCATGCTTCTAATTGAATTCAACAAAAGAATTGGTCACGTCAAATTATTAGAGTTTCTCTCTCTTTTCTCTTCTTCTATATATATATATATATGTATGTATATATAAGGAGCATAATTTTTTGAGTGCACAATTAATCTTTCTTAATCACGTAGCAAGATATATGATCCCAAGAAAAAGAAAAATATCACCATGGCCTTCATGATGGTAATGCTATGCTCATTTATAATCCTTTCATTTTGTTCACTTGGGAATACCCTAAGTTCGAATTACTACCACAAAACTTGTCCCAATGTGGAGTCCATTGTTGCCAAGGTTGTTAAGGATGGAACGTTCAAGGACAAGACAGTCCCTGCAACACTTCTTAGGATGCATTTCCATGATTGTTTTTTAAGGGTAAGCGTTTCAGCGACTAATGTTGTGAGTACAGTTAATTTAAGGATCTTGGGAACACGATCATATTTTGCCCTTTTCTTTTTAAAATTTCAAATTGTGGGAGCCCAAATTTCTTTTCCATTTTAATGTATGATATACATATCTATATGGTTGTTAATACTAATTAATTTTGTTATATATGTATTTATAAAGGGGTGTGATGGTTCTATTTTGCTTGAATCAAAAGGTGGGAACAAAGCAGAAAAGGATGCACCCCCAAACCTTTCTCTGCATGCATTTTATGTCATTCAAGATGCAAAGAAAGCAGTTGAAGCTGCGTGCCCAGGTGTAGTCTCCTGTGCTGACATCTTGGCCTTTGCTGCAAGAGATTCAGTGGTCCTAGTAAGCAATGATTACCAATTAACTCAATTTTACGTTCTTATTTTAATTTTTAAATTTATTTTATAAATTGTTTAATATGAATTGATTAGACAAATTAAATATCTGCCTTCAAATTATAATGTGTAAGGAAAAAAAAAATTGTTTCAGGATTGAAAAATTAGAAAATAAATTCGAAGTTCCAAGATTATAAAGACATCACGTCCAATTTTAGGCCAAAAATAAAATATTCTTACTAATTTTTTTCTTAACTTCTTGCTTAGTGTACTATATATATATATTTACATATATATATATATATGCAAATCATATTAATATCTTCCACTTTTTCTGGCATATTAGCCTGTAATGATAACATATAATTGAAGTTGTAGCCATATACTAATTAACTCTTCTCGAAATGTTAAGTGGTTTGTGCAAGAACTTTATACTACTTTATTGAAACATCATCATAACAAACTATGAACATGCATAAAGGGTAAATATATATGATTCAAATCCAATTTTATTTTATTTTAATCTTTCGAAAAATCTATATGCATTTGCATTCTAAATATCATCGTGCCCATCAATCATTATATGTACCGAGTTTGTGGGAATAATGATTGTGAACAATGCAATTTGAGGTTAATAGGATTCACCTTTGTGGGTGTTTCCAGTCTGGAGGGCCAACATGGTGTGTCCCAAAAGGAAGAAAAGATGGAAGGACATCAAGAGCCAGTGAAACCGCAAAATTGCCTTCTCCCACTTTCAACATTTCTCAACTTCAGAAAAGCTTTTCTCTAAGAGGCCTCTCATTGGAAGACCTTGTGGCTCTTACAGGTGCCCATATAAAATTTAACATATTACTATCACTAGAGAAAAATATAACATGAGCGATAAAAAATATAGTGAACATTTGAAATTGTCACTAATTCTAAAAAGAAAAAGAAAGTTACACAATTGTATTTTATCACGGAAATGATTTTCACATACTTAATATATATTGACAAAATTGTGTTTACATTATCAATATTGACACTTAATGATCACATGTATATTGATAAATCAATGACAATAAAAATCTTTTCACAAATTGTAGTGACATTTTTTATTGTTGCTACATTAATTGCACTATACATGTATTGTGTACCGTGACAATCTTAAACAGTAGTTTTTGTTACTATTAAATTATATTATGACAAACAAAATTATTGTAAACTAATTATTTATGACAAAATGATAGCTATTATCACTTAATACATTTATTAATATCGTCACATGTGCATAATATTTTACCACTCATATTATATACTTTTTTTAGTGTGTTTGATGTAAAGGGAATCCAAGACCTGGAATTAATTGAAGTTATAAAAGTATCCAAATTAAAACGAGCAATGATGATGATGATGATGATTTTTTCTTTAATCATGCATATATGCATGTAGGTGCGCACACTATAGGGTTCTCCCATTGCTCATCCTTCCAGAACAGAATCCACAATTTCAACTCAACCCACGATGTGGACCCGACCATGCACCCGACTTTTGCAGGAATTCTAAAAAGCATTTGCCCGATCAAGAACAAGGCCAAGAATGCAGGCATCAACATGGATCCTTCTTCTACTACATTCGATAACACCCACTACAAACTCATACTCCAGGGCAAAACTCTATTTTCTTCAGATCAAGCACTCCTTACAAATCCCAAGACAAAAAGTTTGGTTTATAAATTTGCAAGCTCCAAAAAAGCTTTCCACACTGCCTTTGCAAACTCCATGATCAAGATGAGCAGCATCAATGGAGGACAAGAGATCAGGAAAGATTGTAGGTTTGTAAACTAAAGGCTTTTAATTAATTAGCTTATATTCAAGTAGCCAATGTAATAATATTTCAGCAATAAACGTTGAGAATGTTTTTCTTAATCGTGTTGTTATGAGAAAAGCAACATCTACATATTGTGTAAGTCTCTTAATTGTAACCTATGCAAGTTAATATAAGTTTATGTTAATTAAACAAACAACCTAACATGGAATTTGGTCTGTCTTAAGAAATGCATACACATTAGGCATAAGCTTAAGAACCACACTAAATTTATGAGTAAAACCTTATAATTTTATTGCACCTCAACAATAAATTACAACTCTCTCTCTCTCTCTCTCTCTCCCACTCTCTCTGATCTCTCTACACACACATATGTCTCTAGTCGAATTTAGAGAACTTTTATCCAAAATTGTACAAATGGATATCAGCCACTACAAGGAATTAGTTATGTCTGTAACACCCTGAATTTTTATTTGTTTTAATTTTGAATCCAAATCTGTAACCTACTCTGTTTTAATTTTTCATTTGACCAAATTGGATATATTATAATTAATTTTATAGATTAATTTAAATATTTGAATTAAGCTAAGTATAGTATTTAAATTTTGAAATACATCTTGGAATTCTAAAACTTTGGGAACTTAATTGTAATAACTTAACTCAATATACACACTATTAAATGTGCAAAGTTTCAAAGATATCATATATCGATAAATACTTTATTATACAACTCATGAAAATATATATATATATAATATAATATACCAGAATACAGCTACCATTTTATCTCTCACCATATACACATGTTCGGTCCACATTTTGCAGCAAAAATTTTCTTTAGAATTTTAAACACCTAATACTTAACCAAACAACACATCAAGACCTCTCTACTTACACTTGTAAATGGCCATGCATGATCTCCCATTTCCACGCCTCAACACACCGCAATTGGACACCACACACCCTCTTTATTTATAAAATCATTTTCTTCCTTCTTCATTTGCATCAAAGAAGAGCAATCATAACTATC